>JAFMOC010000058.1:2575000-2615000 GCA_019802505.1 Corydoras sp. C115 | reverse complement strand
CTGTACCATGTATATCTACGTATGTGACAAATAAACCTGATTCTGATTCAATGTGGGCTGTTAAGATAAGATCAGATAAACCTTTATTTGTCCCACAATGGGGACAAATTCACATTCCCAGCAGCAGATACATTAGAAGAAAAGGTATCTAGTCATTAGACGAGATTTTAAAAAACTAGGAAAAAATTTTAATGAATTAGAAATCTATATATACACGATAAACTTCTAATTTTCAGTTATTTACAGTCATAAGCAACATCCTCAGCCCTCATTGCTCCAGCGTAACCACAAACATTAGGTTGAAATAAATATTAAGTTAAAAAAACATCTGCAAAATGTCTTAATTGTTTAAAATGTACTCATCACAAGATCTGTCCCCTGGTTTTATTCTGCATGAGTGTACTACTGTTGCAACATCATAAACTAACAAACTCACATAAACATGCAGCAACAAGTTCCGCTTAATTTGTTAAACATACAGTACAAATCACACATCACTGAGGGACAGTCACATATATGTTCTTTGCAAACAGAAATAATAGCTGTATTTACCTTCAGAGAAAATACAGAAGGACGAGCTGAAGGCCGAGTTGTAACTCGAGACGTGATGTCAAGTGTAAATGCATGGACTAAAAGCTATCCCTCCATGATCTGATCACCCAGGACGGATGTTACAGCAACGTCTGAACTGAGCCGTACAGACTAAACAAACGCATGATAAACAACTTCCTTAGAGCCAAGCGTGGCACTCTCACAGCCTTGAAACTGCAAGCCTTCAAAATAGAACCATATCTTATCGCTGTATCTTATACTAGGAACAAGGAATAGGGATGGGGGGGGGTTACCCTTGCCCATGCAGGAGAGAACGTCTTGGGCCCAGGACAGGGCACCAATATATCACTGGGCACACACTCACTCACACAAACACACTCCATATGGGGCAATTTGGAAAATTCAGTTGACTTGATCCATGTTTTTGGACTGTGGGAGGAAACCGGAGAACCCGGAGGAAACCCACGCAGACACGGGGAGAACATGGAAACTCCACCCAGATGGGGATTCGATCTATAGCTGGGCTACATGGGGTGGGGGACCCCACGTGGACATGGGGAGAACAGTGAAACTCCATCAAGATCAATGTTCTCAGTTCCACTTGCTGCAAAGATGGACTTTGTAGTTCTACGATTTCAGACTGTAGTCCAGTTTGTGTACTCACTAGTTAATAGATGTATTTTTAAATGTATTTCTGTATTGTATAATATGTCAGCCATCTTCATAAGGTTTTACCACAAGTAAAAAAAAAAACATAAGTTTTAATATAACGGTATCCATCCATCCATTATCTTCGACTTTATCCTCTATTAGGGTCGTGGGGGGTTCCCCATGCCCATCCAGGAGAGAACGTCTTGGGCGCTGGGCAGATACACCCAGGAGAGTGCGACAATCTATTGCTGGGCTACATGGGGTGGGGGACCCCACGTGGACATGGGGAGAAGAGAGAAACTTCATCAAGATCAATGTTCTCAGTTCCACTTACCGCAAAGAAGGACTTTGTAGTTCTACGATTTCAGACTGTAGTCCATCTGTTTGTTACTCACTAGTTTATAATTGAACTGCACTAAATATTTTAAATGTATTTCTGTATTGTATAATATGTCAGCCATCTTCATAAGGTTTTACCACAAGTAAAAAAAAACATTAGTTTTAATATAACGGTAGTCCATCCATCCATTATCTTCGACTTTATCCTCTATTAGGGTCGTGGGGGGTTCCCCATGCCCATCCAGGGGAGTACGTTTTGGACACTGGGCAGATACACCCAGGACAGTGCGCCAATCTATTGCTGAGCTACATGGGGTGGGGGACCCCACATGGACATGGCAAGAAGAGAGAAACTCCATTAAGATCAATGTTCTCAGTTCCACTTCTCGCAAAGATGGACTTTGTAGTTCTACGATTTCAGACTGCAGTCCATCTGTTTGTGTACTCACTAGTTTATAAATGTATTTTAAATGTATGTCTGTATTGTATAATATGTCAGCCATCTTCATAAGGTTTTGAAGAATGGGATACACAAATCTCAAAACCACAAGAGTTATTGTAACATTTTAATACAATTATTACTGAATCACCCCTCTGGATCACTTACCCGCCAGGTCTTTTCTTGCTATCCAGGTTATCATCTGAAGAGTTGCCCTTGACCATGATACTCAACTGCGTAGGAGATGAGACCGGCGGGGAAATAAGGGGTTGTTGTGGGGCTCTGACCAAGGTGCCGGGATAAGACTGCACCAGGTGACCGGGTTTGGGGCCATTTGACTGAGGTGATAAATGTGCACGATGGTAAAGTGCATGTTGAGATGGGGGCGAATGAGCATCTTGTTGGGGCAAAGTGGGGCTGTGAGCGGCTGATTTGAGTAGTGGGGTTACACTGGATGATGCCACAGGAAGTGAAACGACGGCGACGGGAATGGGAGAAGGAAGAATGGGAGATGGGGGCAGGGTTGAGGAGGGGCTGGGGTGAGGCTCTGGACTGGACTCTTCCTCTGAGGTCATGCAATTGGCATGTGAGGTCTGAAGGGTGGAGGATGTCTTTGATTTGCATCTTCCTCTATCCTGCTCGGGGCACAGCCTCTCACAAAGTGCATTCTCATCTATGGGAAAAAAAAACACGATTGCATATGTAAAACTGTAGAAATGTTTTTTTAAATGCTACTAACCGTATTTTGTGAACTAATGAACCCAATTGAAGTTCACTGGGATAAAGTACAT
Source organism: Corydoras sp. C115 (assembly GCA_019802505.1). Classification (NCBI taxonomy): domain Eukaryota; kingdom Metazoa; phylum Chordata; class Actinopteri; order Siluriformes; family Callichthyidae; genus Corydoras; species Corydoras sp. C115. The sequence goes on along the minus strand of JAFMOC010000058.1, from coordinate 2,612,228 downwards.
GCCAGTTCAAGTCCAGGTAAGTTTCAAGTTTATTTGTCATTTGCACTACATGTCAGGACATGAAATGCTTGGGGTAAGACTCGGGAATAACACTCGGCAGTAGAAAATTATAAATCTACACAAAAGTAAGCACAATGTACAGACATACAGCTGTTACTATGTAAGAACATAAGATAAGATAGACCTTTATTTGTCCCACAATGGGGAAACTCACAAAGTAACATCTCCAAAGCAACGTTAATGGAATGGGTAAAGTAACTGCATGGAACCATTGACACGTAACTTACATTTACATTTGGTCATTTAGCAGACACTTTTATCCAAATCGACATACAAGGTGAGCACAGGGTCAATCACAACATCCCTGGAGCAATGAGAGTTAAGGGTCTTGCTCAAGGACCCACATTGGTAACTTCAGTGGACCTGGGATTTGAACCCCCAACCTTCAGATTGATAGCCCAACACCCTAACCACTGAGCTACCGCGCCCCCACAACATCAGAGTGGTAAAAGACCTGAAATGTCAGTAAAGCACATGGCCTGATGTCGTTAGAAAACATGTTTATGCATAACAGCAACAGGTTGGTAAAGAACTGCTTCAAAACACATCTCCATATCAGGACGATCTGACGCTGCTTATAATACAAATTACAGTTCTAAACGTCAAGAGAACAAAAGCCATTAAGGAAAGGTCTCGAATATGTGTGGTTTTACTTTAGAGCCAAAAATGACACAAGACACCCACCCCCACCCAAGCTGCATTGCACCGCCTAAACCACGGCTTTCCTGAATACCCTGGACGCATGGGGGAAGGCTGACCAGTTACTATGGAAACACATCTAAGGCACAGGACATAAAGGAGAATAGTCTCCGCTATACATTATGGGTAGCAACAGTCGGTCAGTAACCTGGAACAAACAGTAAGTAATGTTTATGCTCCATAACGTTCATTACTGCACTGCTGTGTTTAATTAAAGAACTTTCAAAACCTTAATAAGATTCAATCTCAGATCTGCTCTTAGATTTCAAATAGAAATAAACCCGAGCTGCTATTCGCTCGACATTGCCCGACTGCTTGAGCATCTCACATGTGCCAAATGCCTCTCGAAGGTCAGCGGTTTGTATGATCTTTAATCTGTCTGGGTCATCTCATCTCGGTTTAGTTCCTTTCCTGTAAGCTCCGCCTTAATCTCTGACCCCGTTTGCTGCCCATCAACTGAACACAGAAAGCAAAGTCCAACCAAGAAGGACAGTATTTAAGCAAAGAACCCATTTATAATAATAGTCGTCTTGCAAACATCTTAACGATTTCTGCTAATTGCGAGGCTGCCGTGGGTCATGTGATCATTCAAACAGGTCCAGCTAGTTTTGCCGTCTGTGGTTTAAGAGGAAGAATGAGCTCTGGCTTTAAAAGACGGAAGTTCAGTTGTTTACCCGCCTGTTTCCCATGAGATCTCAGTTGAGAACTGGAATAGGGAACCTATTGGAAACTTGTGACATCATTTGAAATCAGCAGTGACATGTTTAATAATCGAGCGACATTTAATGTACCAACATTGTACATCCATTCATTATCTTCCGCTTTATCCTATATTAGGGTCGCGGGGGGGTGTCCCATGCCCAACCAGGGGAGAACGTTTTGGACACTGGGCAGATACAGCCAGGAGAGTGTGCCAATCTATTGCTGGGCTACATGGGGTGGGGAACCTCACGTGGACATGGGGAGAACAGTGAAACTCCATCAAGATCAATATTCTCAGTTCCACTTACCGCAAAGATGGACTTTGTAGTTCTACGATTTCAACCTATTGGAAACTTGTGACGTCATTTGAAATCACCAGTGACATATTTAATGAATCAAGCGACATTGAATGTACCAACATTGTACATCCATCAATTATCTTCCGCTTTATCCTCTATTAGGGTCGCGATGGGGTTCCCCATGTCCACCCAGGGGAGAACGTCTCGGGCGCTGGGCAGATACACCCAGGACAGGGCGCCAATCTATCGCTGGGCACTCACTCACTCACACAGACACATACACACTCTATATGGGGCAATTTGGAGAACTCAATTGACTTGATCCATGTTTTTGGACTGTGGGAGGAAACCGGAGGAAACCTGATCGCTCTACCTTGAAGCTTGTAATCCTCGAGGTCAACGAACAAGAGTTTTGCTTGTTTGATTTACCTCAGTCATCAAGTATATAAAAAAACTCCAGCAGCATCTGTATTTGAACTATTTGTCCCAGTGTACACATTAACACATCACCACCACATCACTGTCACTGCACCACCCAAATGGTACTTGCCCTGTGGGGGGTCCTCAGCATTCGAGAGAAGCTTAAATGGGGCTTTCAGTGTATCCTGTGAACCAGCAATTAATTATTCTCCACTGTACAATGTTGGGCGGCACGGTGGCTTAGTGGTTAGCATGTTCTCCTCTCAGCGCTGGGGATTCCCGGTTCGAATCCCAATCTGGGTGGAGTTTCCATGTTCTCCCCGTGTCCGCATGGGTTTCTTCCGGGTTCTCCGGTTTCCTCCCACAGTCCAAAAACCCAATTGTCCATCAAGGTCAATTGAATTCTCCAAATTGCCCCATATAGAGTGTGTGAGTGAGTGTGTGCCCAGCGATAGATTGGCACCCTGTCTCGGCACCCGAGACGTTCTCCTCTGGATGGGCGACCCTAATAGAGGACAAAGCGGAAGATAATGGATGGATTGCGTGTCAGCAATCCAGCAATCGACCACCCAAATAATATGTCCAGTGGGGGTCCTGTGGGTGAGTACAAGGGACAAACCGATGGTGCACACCGCCCATCGAGGGTTGCATGTAATGTGTGTCTGTTTAAGCGATCAGAGTTCAGGTTGCATTAACTATTTATTAAGTTTGTGACGTCATCCGTGGGTTGCCTTTTTTGTGCTTCATTCTTGTGAAATTCTGCTTTTCTGCATCCATGGCGCGTTGTGTGTCGATCCTCGTTACTGGTTGTTAAAAATAACATGAGGGAGAGGGAGAGAGAGGGAGGGAGAGCGAGTGCAGACAGACGTAACTCTTCCTCCTCCTCCTCCTCCTCCTGCAGCGCGCGGGGGCTCGCCCGGTGCGCACGTGGCCTGAGGGGGCGGAGTTGAGCCACGCGGCTCCACTACGAGGCGCGGCCAGATCGAACACGTCACGCACAGGCGGCGGCAAACAACACGCTGCTTCACAAACACGGCTTTAAAACGCGGCGTTAAAACGCGTCCCCGACTCAAATTCATTCAAATCAGTGCGGCGGGTTCGAATCCAGACTTAAAAACCCGTTTCCGCCCGTGAGTCAGCCGTTTTAAACGGCACCAGACCCAGACCCGTATCGTCATTACGTAAAAGTAACTGGCACTCGCACCAACCGCCACCGCCCTTTGCGAGGACCGAGTACACAACGCCATTTAACCAGCGACTCACAAACTCAACACAACGCCATTTAACCAGCGACTCACAAACTCAACACAACGCCATGTAACCAGCGACTCACAAACTCAACACAACGCCATGTAACCAGCGACTCACAAACTCAACACAACGCCATTTAACCAGCGACTCACAAACTCAACACAACGCCATTTAACCAGCGACTCACAAACTCAACACAACGCCATTTAACCAGCGACTCACAAACTCAACACAACGCCATTTAACCAGCGACTCACAAACTAAACACAACGCCATTTAACCAGCGACTCACAAACTAAACACAACGCCATTTAACCAGCGACTCACAAACTAAACACAACGCCATTTAACCAGCGACTCACAAACTCAACACAACGCCATTTAACCAGCGACTCACAAACTAAACACAACGCCATTTAACCAGCGACTCACAAACTAAACACAACGCCATTTAACCAGCGACTCACAAACTCAACACAACGCCATTTAACCAGCGACTCACAAACTCAACACAACGCCATTTAACCAGCGACTCACAAACTTTCAAACCCGTGGAAAGACGAGAACTATCGCCAAAACTTTAGATCCACGGATCTCCCCAGTCCCACGGATCTCTCAGATAGAGGGATCTCCTATAATTCCGGGATCTCCTCAGATCCACGGATCTCATCAGCCCCACGGATCTCTCAGATCCAGGCATCTCCTCAGTCCCACGGATCTAATCAGCCCCACGGATCTCTCAGATCCAGGCATCTCCTCAGGCCCACGGATCTCTCAGATCCAGGCATCTCCTCAGGCCCACGGACCTCATCAGCCCCACGGATCTCTCAGATCCAGGCATCTCCTCAGGCCCACGGATCTCGTAGACCCAGGCATCTCCTCAGTCCCACGGATCTCTCAGATCCAGGCATCTGTCAGATCCACGCTCTCCTCGGTCCCACGGATCTCATCAGCCCCACGGATCTCCCAGATCCAGGGGTCTCCCCAGTCCCACGGATCTCTCAAAAAGATGGATCTCCTCAGTCCCGTGCTTTTAACCGCACTGCACGCCTAGAAGACGTCACGTCACGATCTCCCTTCCCAAGAAACCCACTCCTGGGTTTTCACTCCTGGCTTTGATCACGCAGTCACATCATTCACGAGATCTACGATCACAAGCTCCATCTCTAAGCCGACAGCATTCTCCCTGAACCCGCCGACAGGCGTCACGACCAGAGCGGCTCCTCCAATCTCGGCTATAGACAGGCTTTTCTTTCGGCAGAAGTAGAAACTCTTTCTTACCACGTGCTCTCTGTTGTTGCTGCGCTTGCAATTCTAAAAACTTGGCTGCTTCCAGGAGCGTCTCGATGCTCATCTTGGCTGTGGTCTTTTAAAAAAAACAAGGTTATTAAACTGCTCCACGGTCTTTGTTAAGGTTCGAGGTATCAACTCCAGCCCCCGGTCGGTTTGCAGACTCTCCGCCGGAAAGCGACTGAAAAACAGTGTAAGTTGATCCGCTCGTGAAAACTCTTCCTCGCACGTAGTAATCGTTACAAGATGGCGGACTGCGAGTGAGAAAAGTGAACACCCCGAAGCCACGACACACATCTCTTAGGACCGCCCACCGCGGCATAGACACGCCCACCACCAACACCCAACGCCCTCTGTTCCCGCCCTTTGCCATGACTGAGGCAAAACATCGAGCGCGTGTCAAAGCCGATTAAACCACTGATTTTACATTGTTACCCTTTCATTAAACTCATAAACCAATATGAACTTCCATCCATCCATCCATTATGTTCTGATTTATCCTCTACTAGGGTCGCTGGGGGGGTTCCCCATGCCCAACCATAGGACAATGTCTCAGGCGCTGGGCAGATACACCCAAATCAGGGCGCCAAGCTATCGCTGGGCACACACTCACTCACACAGACATGCTCTATATGGGGTATTCATTCATTATCTCCCGCTTTATCCTCTATTAGGGTCGCGGTGGGGTTCCCCATGCCCAACCATAGGACAATGTCTCAGGCGCTGGGCAGATACACCCAAATCAGGGCGCCAAGCTATCGCTGGGCACACAGACACGCTCTATATGGGGCATTCATTCATTATCTCTTGCTTTATCCTCTATTAGGGTCGCGGTGGGGTTCCCCATGCCCAACCATAGGACAATGTCTCAGGCGCTGGGCAGATACACCCAAATCAGGGCGCCAAGCTATCGCTGGGCACACAGACACGCTCTATATGGGGCATTCATTCATTATCTCTTGCTTTATCCTCTATTAGGGTCGCGGTGGGGTTCCCCATGCCCAACCATAGGACAATGTCTCAGGCGCTGGGCAGATACACCCAAATCAGGGCGCCAAGCTATCGCTGGGCACACAGACACGCTCTATATGGGGCATTCATTCATTATCTCTTGCTTTATCCTCTATTAGGGTCGCGGTGGGGTTCCCCATGCCCAACCATAGGACAATGTCTCAGGCGCTGGGCAGATACACCCAAATCAGGGCGCCAAGCTATCGCTGGGCACACAGACACGCTCTATATGGGGCATTCATTCATTATCTCTTGCTTTATCCTCTATTAGGGTCGCGGTGGGGTTCCCCATGCCCAACCATAGGACAATGTCTCAGGCGCTGGGCAGATACACCCAAATCAGGGCGCCAAGCTATCGCTGGGCACACACTCACTCACACAGACATGCTCTATATGGGGTATTCATTCATTATCTCCCGCTTTATCCTCTATTAGGGTCGCGGTGGGGTTCCCCATGCCCATCCAGGGGAGAACGTCTCGGGCGCTGGGCAGATACACCCAAATCAGGGCGCCAAGCTATCACTGGGCACATACTCACTCACACAGACACACTCTATATGGGGCAATTTTGAGAATTCAATTGACTTGATCCATGTTTTTGGACTGTGGGAGGAAACCCACGCAGACACGGGGAGAACATGGAAACTCCACCCAGATGGGGATTCGAACCGGGAATCCCTAGTGCGGAGAGTCGAAGGTGCTAACCACTAAGCCACCGTGATACCACAAAGCAAAATCTTAAATAAATAAATCTTTCATGTGTCATTAATTTAAACGGCAAAAGTGGTTTGAAAAAAAAGTGGTTTGCTGCTGATTTTCATTTGTACACAACATCTGCTGCATCTCAAATTAGTGTCCAGCATTAATCAGCCAATATTGCTGTACTCCAGTTGCCTTGGTAACGCTTTTCCATCATTTCGGGTGCTGGGCAGATACACCCAGGACAGGGTGCCAATCCATCGATAGGCACCCACACACAGATATGGGGCAATTTCAGACCAATTTATATTGAATCCATGTTTATAAGCTGTAGGAGGGAAACCAGAGAAAACCCACATGGACACAGGAAGAACATGGAAACTCCACCCAGATTGGAATTCTAACCTGGATCTCCAGCATTGAGAGGTGGCCATGCCACCCAATTCAAAACGTTGAATAAATAAGCCATAAATATATTGAAATCGCTTCGTTTGTCAACCCTGATGTATTCCAAAGTTATTCATATTTAACGCTAAAGTTATATTTCTTTACAAATTATTTGGTACGGGTGATTGTCAGATGGGCGGCACGGTGGTTTAGTGGTTAGCATGTTCTCCTCTCAGCACTAGGGATTCCCGGTTCGACTCCCCATCTGGGTGGCGTTTCCATGTTCTCCCCGTGTCCGTGTGGGTTTCCTCCGGTTTCTCCGGTTTCCTCCCACAGTCCAAAAACATGGATCAAGGTCAATTGAATTCTCCAAATAGCCCCATGTAGTGAGTGTTTGTGTGCGTGTCTCTGTGAGTGAGTGTGTGCCCAGCAATAGATTGGCGCCCTGTCCTGGGTTTATCTGCCCAGCGCCCAAAACGTTCTCCCCTGGATGGGCAAGGGGAACCCCACCGTGACCCTAATAGAGGATAAAGTGGAAGATAATGAATGAATGAATGTCAGACATGGTAACGGGTGAAGAGTAAAAAGCAAACTCACATGTTTCAATCTGACTAAAGTGGTAAAAACAAATGACGCATCTTATCAGAAAAGAACTGAGCCGAATGACTCAGAATGTGCTACAGACTTGTGCAACTGTGAAAAAAAATCAGGTATTACCAAATCTAAAAAAAAGGTTAAAGTTAAGAACTGTTTGGAAGACAACTTTAAAATATTGAGCTGCTCAAATCTACTCCCCGCAGCACGTTAGCTCTTCTACACACTGATAGGTTAACCAGATGTGTAGGAAATCGACCAGAACCTGGAGGTAAATCATCCAATGCAGGTCTAATGAATTATATTGTCAGTCTGGAAGTGTACTGACTGCGTGAAGCATCATATGGCCTCTGTGTTCACTTCAATCAAATTATTTCCTTGTTATGTGACAACTTTGCTGGCTGTGCAAAATGAAAGTGATCCATTTTGCCTAGAGGAATTTGTCCTCCACATTGAACCCATCCGTGAAGTGAAACACACACATATACACACAGTAAGTGAAGCGAGCCCATGTGCCCGGAGCAGTGAGCAGCTCTGTACATGGCGCCCGGGGAGCAATTAAGCTCAATACTTCAGCCTATATACTGCAGAATCAAACCAGGAATCTTCAGGTCGCTAGGCTGGATCCTTAACCACAAGCCCGGATAAAAGTACATGAAACCCTATGCTTCCTCTCTAGCACATAATTTAAAATAACATGACAGTAATAACTACAGTAATGATGTTTTAATGTTAATTTAAAGTTACATTTACATGTAGACTGTTACGGCATGGACTTGTTTATACGCCACAATATAAAGAAGGGGAATACTACGCAAGGAATTAAGTTTCAATAAAGAGCTATATTCATGGACACAGCATTTCAAGCCCTTTTGGTAGTTCCTTCAGGAAATATAAATCTAGGTTTATTGAATAATAAAGAAATAAGAACAAAACAAAGAAAATGAAAATGAAAGAGCGATCAACCAGAAAGAAAGAAAAATAAACCCCAGGGAAGCGACCTGCAGCCTCTATAAGCCTTTAACTTTCAGGTGTCCACAATCCTCCAATCAGCAGCAGAAACACCTCCCACCTGAAGGAACTCAGGACATACATACAGAACGCAACATAACCTGAATTTTGCTATAGTATACATGTCTATATGTGTATATAAACACACACACACACACACACACACAGCAACACAGTGGTTAGTGCTACAGCCTCACAGCAAGAAGGTTCCGGGTTAATTCCTGGTTGGGGCAAAGGTCCTCACTGTGTCTAAGTGGGATTACTCTGAGTACTCTGGTTTCCTCCCACATTCCAAAGACATGCTACATTATGGATACTGATTGCCCTCCATACTGTATCGTTCATAAACTATGGTTAAGAAAATGAGAGTATGCAAGAGTTGGACATGGCTGAATAGCAAACAGATGTATAACACACACACACACACACACACACACACACACACACATCTAGATTCAAATTTAATTTAATATATATATATATATATATATATATATATATATATGCCCAGCGATGGATTGGCGCCCTGTCCTGGGTCTATCTGCCCAGCGCCCGAGACGTTCTCCCCTGGATGGGCATGGGGAACCCCACCGCGACCCTAATAGAGGATAAAGCGGGAGATAATGAATGAATGAATATATATATATATATATATATATATATATATATATATAGTCACTTTGTGTGCATGTTACCTATACAAAACCACAACATTTCATCTTTTCAATTACCACAAAATTTGACATACCCTTTAGGAGCCTGTGGAGGTTGATATACTCTATACAATCAACAAGAAGTGGCTCATTTCTTGTTGGCACATTTTAGCGAGCTGTCAACCCCGCACCTAGCATCTTAATTTAGAGCGTGTCAGTGTACCTTTGCTATTGTGATGACACAATTTATGGGTGTGTTTTGATAGTCACTTGCCGTTGCCTTTAGGAACCAAGTGTGGTCTGACTTTTGTGTATTTCCACACAATTGCGGGAAACATCATCGTAAACACGGACAAAGCCGAACCAAGTGGATGGTTTTTATAATTCTGAGTTGTGTTTTTATTCAATGTTTTAATTTTAAAGTGCATGCCACATTAAACTGAGAGCATCCATAAAACCTAGACAAATTGGGGGATTCAAACTTTTGTTCTGTATTGTAGCTAAACCGAACTATTGCGCAACACCTGTTAAAACTGCCCAGCACCTCCTTCTCTCCTCAATGAGGGTGAGTGCCCCACAGAGTCCTGCTTTACACAAGGTTTCCTCCTTGAAAAACAAAATACCAGGGAGTTTTTTTTTCCTGCCCGTCTTGCTCTTTGGGATTAGGTTTAGATATTCATTCATTCATTGTCTCCCGCTTTATCCTCTATTAGGGTCGCGGTAGGGTTCCCCATGCCCATCCAGGGGAGAACGTCTCGGGCGCTGGGCAGATAGACCCAGGACAGGGCCCCAATATATCACTGGGCACACACTCGCTCACACAGACACGCTCTATATGGGGCAATTTGGAGAACTCAATTGACTTGATCCATGTTTTTGGACTGTGGGAGGAAACCGGAGAACCCGGAGGAAACCCACACAGACACGGGGAGAACATGGAAACTCCACCCAGATGGGGATTCGAACCGGGAATCCCTAGCGCTGAGAGGCGAACGTGCTAACCACTAAGCCACCGTGCCGCCAGGTTTAGATATGTAAAACTGATTTGAGATAGTTATATATATGAATTGCTATAAAAACACCGAATCTGACATTAGCAGTATTTTCACAAAAAGATTATGGTAGTAAAATTAGGAGAATGTGGAAGTGTAACAGAGCATCACACATCACACTGTATAAACCTGGCCAGCTGTAATAAATTAGTGAATGAATGGGTGTGGTTCTCGAGAGGCATCCATAGCTGGGGGCAGGAATTTAAATATTTGACCTGATCAGCAAAAAGTCAGTATTTGATTATTATTGCAGTTCTGGTTGCTTTTTGACTTACTGAGTCGACTCATTTTGTTTTGTATTTTTACTTTGGATCAAAGCTCTGTAAAATAAAAAAAAGATTGTTGCACATCTGGGTGGTTTAGTGGTTAGGACGTTCCCCTCTCAGCACTAGGGATTCCCGGTTCGAATCGCCATCTGGGTGGAGTTTCCATGTTCTCCCCCGTGTCTGCGTGGGTTTCCTCCGGGTTCTCCAGTTTCCTCCCACAGTCCAAAAACATGGATCAAGTCAATTGAGTTCTCCAAATTGCCCCATATAGAGTGTGTCTGTGTGAGCCCAGCGATAGATTGGCGCCCTGTCCTGGGTGTATCTGCCCAGCACCCGAAACGTTCTCCCCTGGATGGGCATGGTGAACCCCCCCCCCCCTCGCGACCCTAATATAGGACAAAGCGGAAGATGATGGATGGATGGATGGATGTTGCACATCTGCCGCCTCTCAGTGCTGGGAATCTCAGGATCAAATCCTGATCTGGGTGGAGTTTCCATGTTCTCCCCGTGTCTGTGTGAGTTTTTTTACCAGGTTCTCCGGTTTCCACTCACAATCCAAAAACAAGTATTCAAGGTAAATTGGCTTCTCTAAATCGCCCTTATATATCGTGGAAGTCTGTGAGTGTGTGCCGAGCAATAGATTGGCGCCCTGTCCTGGATGCATCTGCCCAGTGCCCAAAACGTTCTCCCTGGATGGGCATGGGGAACCTCCTCCTAGTAAAGGATTAAGTGGTCAAGATAATGAGATGAAGTCACATACATCTTACTTTACAGCTTACACAGCGATCGACTCAGAAGCATTCTTTTTAAATGCTAAATAAACATCACATGATCAGTTCCTAGTGAAAAATACCATGAGACTCCAAACTGTTCCTTCCCGACTGCGGCAGCCTTCCTGTTATCCACCTCAGCTTCACTTCAGCACACTGTGTACACACTCAGATTTCCTGCACGGAAACCAGCGGTATTTTAGAGACAGAATTACAAAGAAAAGTAAATTCCCCCCCTTTTTTTTAAATAATCTGTTAAATGGGGATCCATGTATAAAAGAGCTTTGAAAAACAAAGATACTGCCACATATTAGATATGTTTAAAAAAACACACATGAAAATAGTTTATTTTACAAAATGAAGGCGAACAAATGAATGAAGCTTTAAAAAATTTAATACAAAAATAATGAAGCCACACACAGCGAAGGGAACGAGTAAAACATGGTGACTTTAGCCTGAATCAAAGGTCATGAAGAAAACCAAAGAGATTTAAAAGTAGTAAAAAGAAATATGCTGGATTTGAAACAGCGGTGCTGAATTATGTGGGTTTGCCCACCCGGCGAAACAACGTGTTCTTTATACAAGTGCACAGCTGGTTCATCAGATCTTTGTTCTGACCCTCCACCCAGTTCAGCTCCACCAGCACGTCCTTCTGCTCCAGCTTCACGTTCAGCAGACACCTAAAAAGGAAATGCTGCACGGAACTGGACCCGGGTTTGACAGCAGACGCAGTGGAACCCTGTTCTTTAGTGCTGGAGGGTTCGACAGAACCACCCGAGTTCTCTTCTGATTCTTTCTGGGAAGCGTTTTCGTCACTGTAATCGCACTGCAGCTCCCCGACGCTCTCTGCTGGGGGATCGCTGCTTGCGGCGGTGGTGGAAGCCTCTGGTGCTCTGGCTAGTTCCCGAAGTTGGCGGCTCTGCTCACGACGCTTCTGCCGATTGTGGACCCAGGTGTTTTCTATGGCTGTTAAGAAAATGGATTGGAATTCTGTTTCGCCGCACGGAACCCGCTTGTGCAGAACCTGAGAACACAGTGCAATACGGTTAACTTTATGTTCAGCCCTCAAGGTCTTTCTTCAATTTCCCTCTGGGATCAATAAAGCAAGATAGTCAGGAACTAAGTTAGTCAGTCAGTAAACTAAGTAGGTAAGTCACCAAGTCAGTCAGTCAGTCAGCCAGTCACCAAGTCAGTCAGTCAGTCAGTAACCAAGTCAGTCAGTAAGTCATACAGTCAATCACCAAGTGAGTCAGTAAGTCAGTCAGTCAGTCACCAAGTCAGTCAGTAAGTCATACAGTCAATCACCAAGTGAGTCAGTAAGTCAGTCAGTCAGTCACCAAGTCAGTCAGTCAGTCATACAGTCAATCACCAAGTGAGTCAGTAAGTCTGTCAGTCACCAATTCAGTCAGTCAGTCAGTCCGCAAGTCAGCCAGCCAGTCACTAATTCAGTCAGTCACGCAGTCAGTCAGTAAGTAAGTCAGTCAGTCAGTCAGCCAGTCACCAAGTCAGTCAGTAAGTCAGTCAGTCAGTCATACAGTCAATCACCAAGTGAGTCAGTAAGTCTGTCAGTAAGTCTGTCACCAAGTCAGCCAATCAGCAAGTCAGTCGGTCCGCAATTCAGTCCGCAAGTCAGTCAGCCAGTCACTAAGTCAGTCAGTCATGCAGTCAGTCACCACATCAGTCAGTAAGTAAGTCAGTCAGTCAGTCAGCCAGTCACCAAGTCAGTCAGTCACCAAGTCAGTCAATCAAAAATTTTTAGTCAAAAATGTACTTTGCATTAATCATGTAGAAGTTAAAACTAAAACCAACCACTAAATCCCTAAAATCTGTTTTGTTTGTTTACTTGAGAATTAGGAGATTATATTATTATTGAGTACTGAACTCCCTCAAACTGGTTGACAAATTCCCTCAAGCTTACAGACAGAGGTCCTGCACCCTGTTCTTGTGTTCAGAAACACCGGTTTCCTCAGTCATTGACCGAAGCTCTCTGCCGCCCTCTGCTGGTGTATTGCTGAAATCCTAAATTAGCCAATTCTCAAAGCTAACTCAAATCAGCCAATTCACCCAAGTGAACATGGGGAGAACATGTTGAACTACACCAAGATCAGGAATCAAACCTGGGTCTGCAGTGCTGTGAGGCGGGTGTGTCAATCTCTGTACCCCCCCCCCACACTGAATCTCATGTTTCTTAAAATGTCTACATGCTACAATCAGACACTAAACTCCTTCTTTTTCATTCATTCATTCATTATCTTCCGCTTTATCCTCTATTGGGGTTGTGTGTGGGGGGGAGGGTTTCCCATGGGTTCCCCATGCCCATCCAGGGGAGAACATTTCGGGCGCTGGGCAGATACACCCAGGACAGGACGCCAATCCATCGCTGAACACACACTCACACACACAAAGACACACACTATATGGGTCAATTTGGAGAACTCAATTGACTTGATCCATGTTTTTGGAGAACATGGAAACTCCACCCAGATGGGGATTCGAACCGAATCCTTAGCACTGAGAGGCGAACGTGCTAACTACTAAGCCACCGTGCCGCCCCCAACTCCTTCTTATATCAAAATAAACGAAGTATCAGAATAACTGACCCTAAAAAACATATTCCATCCGTGGTGGAGAAAGACCTGGATAAAAAAGCCGAAGAATTCCTTCAACTGAAAATGACCACTTACCTTCAGGTCTGTGAGAATATTTTCCAGCCAGTAGGTGACGCTCTCCGCAGGGCTTGTGTGCGTTTGGCTGACGCTGAGGGCTTGTGAATGCAGTTCGGTCGCAGTGGCCTCTGTTACAGTGAAGGTCAGTGGTTTATGAACCTTTTCCAGCTTACGCTTCTTACACGGGGGGGACTGGATCACAAACAAATGTAAGGTGTTATATATATATATATATATATATATATATATATATATATATATATATATATTTAAAAAAAAATATATATATATATATTAGTCATTAAAATTAAAACAGACCATAATGTTTGAATTCACAGCCAATCCAGAGAGCATCACAGACACAGTGCCAGCTTTCAATTCTGTCAATTCAGCACTATCTGAGAAAGTGACTCCTCTTAAAGGGACAGAAATTAATCCCAATCTGGGTGGAGTTTCCATGTTCTCCCCGTGTCTGCGTGGGTTTCCTCCGGGTTCTCCGGTTTCCTTCCACAGTCCAAAAACATGGATCAAGTCAATTGAATTCTCAAAAATTGCCCCATATAGAGTGTGTCTGTGTGAGTGAGTGTGTGCCCAGCGATGGATTGGCGTCCTGTCCTGGGTGTATCTGCCCAGCGCCCGAGACGTTCTCCCCTGGATGGGCATGGGGAACCCCACCGCGACCCTAATAGAGGATAAAGCGGGATATAATGAATGAATGAATATATATATATATATATATATATATGTATGCGATAATCAGGAGTATGTTATAGATCATGTGCATTAACCTAATGTTATTGTTTTAACATTGTAGTTCTACAATTCCAGACTGTGGTCCATTTGTTTGTGGATTATTATTTGGTTGGTGCATTAGTCCTATCCCTGCAGTGTCACTGAGGTGGAGAAATGAAACTCCAGCAGCACTGCTGCACTAAAACCCCCTCACCACATCAGTGTCACTGCAGAACTGACAATAAACAATCCACCACCCAAATAATACCTGTTCTGTGATGCTCCTGACCAACAGAGAACAGAGAACCAACAGGGGACCAACAAAAACAAAGAACAGATGGACTACAGTATGGAATTGTAAAACTACAACGTCCATCTATTTGATAAGTGGAGGAAATAGATAATGGAGCAGGATGGGGGTCCAAACTACTGTATGTACAGATCTTAAACGATAAATATGACAAAACACATCCAGAAAATAACATCCAGTAGAGGGCAGCAGGGCACAAACCTAGCTGTCAGAATTAAAAGGTGTGGCTGCTGAGCCCACTGTGCCTGACCTTGATGAAGAAAATGATAAATATTGTACTGTCCAGAACATATACTGATTATGGATTTTAATAATGGAAAAGGAGAATTAAAGAAGAAATACATTGCATTTCCCCTTTGTGTTAAGAAAAGAGGTCATATTTCAGACCAAATTAATTCCCGTGTTATACATCAGATCATACATTACAGTAAACATGCACACAGACAGGATGGAGATGGAGTCTCTTAGTGACTCACAGTGAACCTGCAGCTCAAGCTTCTGTTTCCACAAAGCAGATAAGGCATTTATACACACACTCACACACACACACACACACACACAGACACACACACTCACTAACCCATAATAAGCCTTCCATACAGATGAGGGCAGAAGCAAATGTCCTGCTTACATACAACCCCATTACACCACCATCGCCATGCAAAGCACTGTGCGTCCTCCAGCCAGGCATGTATCACACAAAGACAAGGGCAATCTCATAGGTGTGATAACTGAGCTAAACTGATTGCAAAGCCTTTTACTGACTGATTACATATTTGAGACGCTAATTAAACATATTAATGATCATAAGCAAAGATTACAGACAGAGAAGAAAAGATCTGAAGCTGAAGTAATGCATTCTGAAATCTATCGGTTTTCTCCCAGATGGAGTGTCCTGCATTCACACTGATCAAAGGTTCACCAATAAACTGGTGCTGTAACAGATCATCTTTAACTGATATCATCATCATCATCATCGTTATTATTATTATTATTGATAATTAAGAAAATGAACTAGTACTAAGAGCCAGTTTTTTTACTTTCAAGTTCCCTTAAATGTGTCATATGACTAAGACACACAGACAGACAGACAGACACACACACACGTACACACAGACAGACACACACACGCACACCAGACAGACACACAGAGACACAGACAGACAGACACACACAGACAGACACACACATACACACAGACAGACAGACACAGACAGACACACACACACACACACACAGAGACACACACACACACACACACACACACACACACACACAGAGACACAGACACACACACACACACACACACACACACACACACAGACAGACACACACACACACACAGAGACAGACAGACACACACATACACACAGAGACAGACAGACACACATACACACAGAGACAGACAGACACACACACACATACACACAGAGACAGACACACACATACACACAGAGACAGACACACACATACACACAGAGACAGACACACACATACACACAGAGACAGACACACACATACACACAGAGACAGACACACACATACACACAGACAGACACACACATACACACAGACAGACACACACATACACACAGACAGACACACAGACACACAGACAGACAGACACACATATACAGACACACACATACACATACAGACACACACATACACAGACAGACACACACATACACACAGAGACACAGACAGACACGTACACACAGACAGACACACATACAGACACACACATACAGACACACACATACAGACACACACATACACACAGACAGACAGACACACATACACACACACAGATACACACAAACAGACACACAGATACACACAAACAGACACACAGAGACACAGGCACAGAGACACAGGCACACATACATTGACCAGCATGCGAGGGAGTAAGAGCAAGAGAATGTCTGTGTGTGTGTGTGTGTGTGTGTGTGTGTGTGTCTGTGTGCAAATATTCTGCAAGTCGGCAAGGTCTACGTTTTAGCAGAACAGTGAAAGGTTCTTTAGCTTCCTATTAAATGAGGTGGCAGGTGATAACCGAACGTTATTAAAACATTGTTGTGCTTGAATTAGAAAAAGGCTGATAACAGATTCCTCATCCTGCTGCTGGAAACACACTCTGAATGCCTCTGCATTAATGTGTGTCTACAACAATGTTAGACAGAACAGGACCATAGAGAACCAAACAACCAACTTAATTAACTAATTATTTGTGTATCGACAGAGAAATGCCTCTCTGCTCGAGAAATGAAAAAGCACCGATCTGATCAAAGAGAAGACTGCGAGTGAGCAGAGCTGCAGAGGGAGCCCCTCCATGCATTACAGCACAGAATTAAGAACGTGCTAAGAATAAGATTTCACGCATGTTAGTCATTAAAATTAAAACAGACCATAATGTTTGGATTCACAGCCAATCCAGAGAGCATCACAGACACAGTGCCAGCTTTCAATTCTGTCAATTCAGCACTATCTGAGAAAGTGACTCCTCTTAAAGGGACAGAAATTAATCCCAATCTAGGTGGAGTTTCCATGTTCTCCCTGTGTCTGCGTGGGTTTCCTCCGGGTTCTTCGGTTTCCTCACACAGTCCAAAACATGGATCAAGTCAATTGAATTCTCCTAATTGCCCCATATAGAGTGTGTCTGTGTGAGTGAGTGTGTGCCCAGAGATAGACTGGTGCCCTGTCCTGGGTGTATCTGCCCAGCGCCCAAAACGTTCTCGGAGAACCCCCCCCCGCGACCCTAGTACAGGATAAAGTGGAAGATAATGGGGAGATATATATATATATATATATATATATATATATATATATATATATATATATATATATATATATATATTACACACACACATACATACACAATTTACTATAATCCCTCAAACAGCTGCCACAACTACTATAATCCCTCATAATGGCTTAAACATCTACCACAATCCCTCATAACAGTTGCCAAAAACAACTGTAACCCCTCATATACAACAGCTGCCACAACTGCTACTATTCCTCCTAAACAACAGTTGCCAAAACAACTCTAATCCCTCAGAAACACTTGCCACAAATAATACAATCCCTTATAAACAACGGTTACCACAACTACTATAATCCCTAATGAACAACAGTGATCCCAACCACTATATCCCTCCACAACAATATCAAGGAATTCAAGCTCCTGCCCAAGTTACAATCTCAATCTCAGGATTTCCTTTTAGTCTCGTGACATTTTTGCTACTAGCCTCTAAATAAATAAAGACAGAGACAGCAGCGAGCACAGACATTAAAGCAGCATAAATCTGGCTGACAATTAAAGCACAATAAAATAAGCACTAATGGAGTTTATAGGCAAATGAATGGACTACATATTGCAACTACAATGTGTATTTACAAAGTGAGTGGAACTGATGGAACAGCCAATAATAAAATAAAATAATAAGGTTTTATTATAATGATTGTCCACTGAGTGTATACATTCCTTGCGTTACAATTTATATTAGAATGTGCACAGTCAGTGCCTCTCCTTCTGTTTTTCAAACAATTTTCCGAGCCATTCAGACATGCTCAGGGCTCAACAACCAAGAAGGCATGAAGAAATCAATATAATCCATTAAGACAGCTTTGTTTAGTGCACACAGCTATGAGCAGATAATGAGACTACACACCAACACAGAAAAGACACTCTCTGGTAATCACCATCAGCTCTTTAGCAGTCTAATTCTTCTTCTGCATCTACTTTCCTTTTTTCCCCCTTTATTTATTTATTTGCTCCTTTTGCCCAATTTGTATTTATGATGCTGTGCATTATTTACAGAGGCTCTTTTTAAACCAGAGAACCAGGAGGAGCTGGTGCAGTGCGTGCTTTTATACGTAGCTACAAACCCGACACACAGGATGATAAAATCAGTAATAATGCACACTGAATCAATGAACATATCTAAAGCCTGACTGGAGAGACACATCCTGCCTCAGTCACATGATCACACTACCCCCAGAGTAACTACTCACGCTAATGTATCCCTGTCCAGGATCTCTGGCCTTTGAACCACAATTCTGGTGCATCAGCTGCTGATTCGGATTCTCTTTCTACTCCCTTGCTATATATATATATATATATATATATATATATTTATTATCTTTTATCTTTTCTTTGACAGCTAAAGATCTACTGCCAATGAAATTAAAAAGCACCTGCGTATAATCACACTATGTAACAAAGTGCAGAGAATTCATTGTCATATGCACAAACAGGTTATATCCCTATACAATTAAATATTTATTTTGCTCCTCGCTAAAAAAGCCTAGTGGTAAATTCATACAATAATAATAATGAACTACAATAAGGCAAAACAATTAATATTGCACATCATCTAGGGCATCTTAGTGGTTAGCACGTTCTCCTCTCAGCGCTAGGGATTCCCGGTTCGAATCCCAATCTGGGTGGAGTTTCCATGTTCTCCCCGTGGGTTTCCTCCGCATTCTCCGGTTTCCTCCCACAGTCCAAAAACATGGAACAAGTCAATTGAGTTCTCCAAATTGCCCCATATAGAGTAATGTGTGTGTGAGTGAGTGTGTGCCCAGCGATAGGTTGGCGCCCTGTCCTGGGTGTGTCTGCCCAGCGCCCGAAATGTTGTCCCCTGGATGGGCATGGAGAACCCCACCGCGACCCTAATAGAGGATAAAGCGGAAGATAATGAATGAATGAATGAATCACATATAATAAAGTGCAGCAGGGTATCATCTAGGCGGCACGGTGTCTTAGTGTTTAGCATGTTCTCCTCTCAGCGCTAGGGATTCCCGGTTCGAATCCCAATCTGGGTGGACTTTCCATGTTCTCCCCGTGTCTGCGTGGGTTTCCTCCGCATTCTCCGGTTTCCTCCCACAGTCCAAAAACATGGAACAAGTCAATTGAGTTCTCCAAATTGCCCCATATAGAGTGTGTATGCGTGCCCAGCGATGGATTGGCGCCCTGTCCTGGGTGTATCTGCCCAGCGCCCGAAACTTTCTCCCCTGGATGGGCATGGGGAACCCCACCGCGACCCTAATATAGGATGAAGCGGAAGATAATGGATGAAAGAAAAGGGTATCATCTAACCAACCATTCCGTACTGTGAGGTCACCCGAATATAAAGTACCAAATTCAAAAGTATGGACACTTCTTGCTCCATTGTCCAATAGCTCCAAAAGCATCAAGTTAAGACCAGTTGTTTTTCTCTGTGATCACAGTTCTGTTTTCGCCAGTTTAATTGCGTGCTCATGTGAAGTGCACAAATCTCACTGTCCACGTTAAACGTTTCTCTTCAAAAGCAAAAGACAAGTTCCATCATTCATCCATCATCAGTTTCATTAGTTCCATCATAAGACCACAAAAGTTTTCAGATTCAGCAACCCATCAAAGAAAAAGTGCAGAAGCATGATCGAGTGAAATCTCGATGCGGGAAAAACTGCGAGAACGGCATTGAGATCACTGAAATCGGCCGCAAGTTTTAAATGTCCATGATAAATTTTACTTTGGTTAAAAAGAAAGCGATAAATAGGTTAAAGTAGCAAAAGGCGTTAATGATCTTACAAAACAAAGACTGAAGATCAACACGTTAATTAGATTCACATTGATTTAAATGTGTCTTAGGCGGTACGGTGGCTTAGTGATTAGCATGTTCTCTCAGCACTAGGGATTCCCGGTTCGAATCCCCATCTGGGTGGAGTTTCCATGTTCTCCCCGTGTCCGCGTGGGTTTCCTCCGGGTTCTCCGGTTTCCTCCCACAGTCCAAAAAACAAGGATCAAGTCAATTGAATTCTCCAAATTGCCCCATATAGAGTGTGTTTGTGTGAGTGAGTGTGTGCCCAGCGATAGATTGGCGCCCTATCCTGGGTGTATCTGCCCAGCACCCGAAACGTTCTCCCCTGGATGGGCATGGGGAAACCCCCCCCCCCCAGTAGAGGATAAAGCGGAAGATAATGGATGGATAGGTGCCTCAGTTTTCATTGATTTTTCATCAAAACTGATTGTTTGGACTGTAGTCTGATGGCTTAGCAACAAAAATAGAGGTGTATTAAATATATATATAAATATATAAATATCTAGTGTATTAAAATGTGTATTAGGGGTGTCTTCAACTAAGGATTGTTAAAACGCACACATCATTAAAAAAATATATTAACAGAAATTAGGATGATTTAATTTGACAAAAGGCTATATATATAACGAAAACAAAGACATTTCATGTAAAAACTAATGCTTAGCAGCAGCCATGGGCGCCCCCATGTGGTCAAAATGGTACATTCGACTATGAGGTTCATAGTTGACTACGGTTCTCCGAATCGAATCGTCGAATCAGCGAATATTGCAGCTCACCCCTAATGTGTATAAAATCTTTTTCCATTACAAACCGCTAAGTTTATTAAAGGTGCAAATATAATACTTGTTTCTTTTTAATAATTTTGGTTAGGTCATTTGTTCATACTGAATTTTTGGAGGGTCAAATCATTTTAGTTTTACTGATTAAGTTTTTGGCGGCACGGTGGCTTAGTGGTTAGCACGTTCGCCTCTCAGCGCTAGGGATTCCCGGTTCGAATCCCCATCTGGGTGGAGTTTCCATGTTCTCCCCGTGTCTGCGTGGGTTTCCTCCGGGTTCTTCCTCCGAGTTTCCTCCCACAGTCCAAAAACATGGATCAAGTCAATTGATTGCCCCATATAGAGTGCGTCTGTGTGAGTGAGTGTGTGCCCAGTGATGGATTGGCGCCCTGTCCTGGGTCTATCTGCCCAGCGCCCGAGACGTTCTCCCCTGGATGGGCATGAGGAACCCCACCACGACCCTAATAGAGGATAAAGCGGGAGACAATGAATAAATGAATGAATGAATGATTAATTTTTTGGGACATTTTATGTTTTAATGGAGATGAACCTTCACCAGTGTGCAGTGAGCACCTAAAGGTGTGTGTGTGTGTGATTTAAAATAGAAAGCGTGATGTTTAGAGATTGGTTTTAAAGGAAATCCTGATATAAAAGCAAACATGCCTTCGTTATGTACTTGCTAACGGTTTACATTGTGTAC
This sequence comes from Corydoras sp. C115, assembly GCA_019802505.1. Classification (NCBI taxonomy): domain Eukaryota; kingdom Metazoa; phylum Chordata; class Actinopteri; order Siluriformes; family Callichthyidae; genus Corydoras; species Corydoras sp. C115. The sequence continues at coordinate 2,590,292 of JAFMOC010000058.1, read as the reverse complement.
AGACTGGCCCGGCGATGTGCTGAGGGGCAGGATGGGCATGCAGACAGAAAATGTAGGCCAATCTTTCTGCTCAAATGATTCTATGGGGAAAGGCGAGTGGGGCTGCTGTGAGTGAGAGAGAGAGCGGCGCGAATCCTCCTCCTGCCCATCTCGCCAACCCCATGTTCATTCTTTGCTATCTCGCTCAATCTCCCCGCCCTCATTCTCAGCTTCTCAGTTTGCATGAGGATGTCTCTCTGGCACTGCGGTGCTGCCCTGGTGACCGTTGCCAGGCTACAGCAGTCGAGGTAGTAAGCCGGGCTTGCGGGGAGCTGTCTAAGTGTGTGTCTAATGGCATGGGCTGAGCTTGCATTATTGACACAGGCACGGCTCTGGAGTTGCATAAATATTTAGCAGGTGGATCTTTCCCCTCAGCTGAACCTGCACATGCACAACTGCCCAGCAGCTTAGTAGGTCACTTCAGAACCTGAGATGGAAGTCACGGACAGCCGAGCACGAAATCCCTCAACTCACCGGCACGGTCACGTCGTCGCAGAAGCTCCAGGCCAGAGCCCAGCGCATGGTGCGCCCCTGACAGAACTCTGTGTGCGTGACTTTCGGGACCTGCAGGAATAAAAACAGGAATTAACGCATAACAATAACACAACACAGATAAAGGATCCGAAACACAACTGCCTGCTCAGTACATGATACTTTATTGCATCTTGACGGTGGTGCCTGCTCCCGAAAAAAGACTGCAATTTCCCCCTGGGGATTAATGAAGTATCCTGATTACGTTCCCATCTTTAAGTACTTAATTGGCTTGTTTACATCAAACTATAGTAAGACTTTAAGTGATTCCCATGCATTTTTAATTTTTTTAAATTTACACAGAGGGTACCACCACAATGTACCACCATAATGCTGATGCAGGACATCGTTCTGTAGAACCTTTACACCTTACAGGACCATCTGTCATGTATCTAGGATTTCAGACCTTGTTAATAATATTAAAAGCTGCTTGCTTCACATCACATTAAACAGCCAGCATGATCCGAATAAGAGCCGACAATATACATTATCTATCTATCTCTCTCTCTCTCTCTCTATATATATATATATCTATATCTCTCTCTATAAATATATATATATATATATATAATATATAATATATATATTTATTAATTTATTACACACAGTATAGGTACTATGCAAGAGCCATGAACAATACAGAACTAGTCAAAATTTGGGATACACCCCCTTTTTGCTCTTTATTGTCCTGTAAAGATGGACTTTGTAGTTCTACAATTCCACCCTGGTAGTCCATCAGTTTGTGTTCTACAGTATTTACTGTGTACGTCCCCTTTACTCTGTTCTAATGGTCAGAACCCCAATAGTGCCACCACAGAACAGGTATCATTTAGTTGATGTATTATTCCTATGCCAGCAGTGTCACTGAGGTGGAGAAATGAAACTACAGCAGCACTGCTGCACTAAAACCCCCTCACCACATCAGTGTCACTGCAGAACTGACCATAAACAATCCACCACCCAAATGATACCTGTTCTGTGATGCTCCTGACCAACAGAGAACAGAGAACCAACAGGGGACTAACAAGAACAAAGAACACAGATGGACTACAGTCTGCAATTGTAAAACTACAAAGTTGATCCATAAGGTAAGTGGAGGAAATAGATAATGGAGCAAGAGTGGAGGCGTGTCCAAACTTTTGACTGGTACTGTTAAAGTCAGTCTTAGTGGTGATCAGAGTATAACGAAGTGACTTTGCTCCTAATGAGCACCAAAATATCACTAAATCAGTGTTGATATACATGCTGTTTAACTATAGAAGTGCTTTGCTTGCTTTTTAATGAAGAGACCCAAACTGAGTCTAAATGACATCTCAGGTATGGGCGACACGGTGGCTTAGTGGTTGGCATGTTCTCCTCTCAGCACTAGGGATTCCCGGTTCGAATCCCCATCTGGGTGGAGTTTCCATGTTCTCCCAGTGGGTTTCCTCCCACAGTCCAAAACATGGATGAAGTCAATTGGATTCTCCAAATTGTCCCATATAGAGTGTGTCTGTGTGAGTGAGTGTGTACCCAGCGATAGATTGACACCCTGTCCTGGGTGTATCTGCCCAGCGCTCGAAACGTTCTCCCCTGGATGGGCATGGGTAACCCCCCCACAACCCTGATATAGGATAAGAAGATAATGGATGGACATCTCAGGTACCAGATGCCATGAGACCGTAAAGCTTCCATTAAATCTCCTTTTCATGCGTAAAGTTTGCGGGCAGGTGGAGAACCAGACCCGTTCCATGTTCCTCACGGATCACTGCTGCCAGTGCGGCTCATTACAGAGCGCAGGACATCCCGCTCCAGCTCCGACTCCAACCTCATTTCACAGTCGTCACACAAGTACCTGATAAGCAGGTAACAGAAGGAGTAATTAAACGACGGCGCACTTCTGATCGCTCAAAACGCTGGATATTCAAATGTAAAATAAAACCAAACGAGTCAGCTGGGGATTAAACGGGGAGAGAGGCTCATTAGCATATTAATTAGAGCCCCATTAGCAGACTATTGGGCAGATTGGCAGTACCAGGTCCCCCGATGGAACTGAGCCAAGTGCACCATCACGCTGATGGGAGGCGACAGCACTCTGACACCTCCAGATGATGGGGGTGGGGGGGGTGGGGGGTAGAAGATCTGGATAAACCGATACCATCTAATAAGGTGTGAAGAGGATGAATAGACGCTGGTCATGGCTGTTAGACACTCCTGCTCCCACACGAGGCGGCTTTGGGTGGAGGAGTAGACAGCGGTTAATTAGAGCTAATGATCTAATGAAAATCCACCCATCGGTCCTGCTCGGTTCTATGGGCCACCTGAGGAAAGCCTCAGATCAATTAACCTGGACTCCCCCCCCCCCCCCCCCCCCCCGTGCTGCAGTGCTACTCGTTTATATGCAGAACTAAAAGAATAATTTAGGGTTCTAAATCTTTATTTAACAAGTCGCTACAACCTTTTAATTCCCACAGCCATTAACGTTCATTAACCCGCCTCCAAACTGGATTAATTAGGATGGTCATGGTAGATCAGTGGTTAGAGTGATGGGCCATCAATCTAAAGGTTGTGGGTTCAAATCCCAGGTCACACACACACACACACACACACACACAAACACACACATATGGCAACAGATGCACGGGAACACACACACACAGGGCAACAAACACACACACACAAACACACACACACAGGGCAACAAACACACACACACACACACACACACACAGGGCAACACACACACACACACACAGGGCAACACACACACACACAGGGCAACACACACACACACACACACACACACACAGGGCAACACACACACACACACACACACACAGGGCAACAAACACAAACACACAGGGCAACAAACACAAACACACAGGGCAACAAACACAAACACACAGGGCAACAAACACACACACACAGGGCAACAAACACACACACACAGGGCAACAAACACACACACACAGGGCAACAAACACACACACACAGGGCAACAAACACACACACACACAGGGCAACACACACACACACACAGGGCAACACACACACACACATACACACACATACACACACACACACACACACAGGGCAACACACACACACACACACACACACACAGGGCAACACACACACACAGGGCAACACACACACACACACAGGATAACACACACACACAGGGTGACACACACAGGGTGACACACACAGGGTGACACACACACAGGGCAATATACACACACAGGGCAACACACAGCAACAGGGAACACACGGGAACGCGCACACACACGGGAACGCACACACACACACACACGGGAATGGCCACACACACACTCACGGGAATGGCCACACACACACACACACACACACACACACACACACACACACACGGGAACCCGCACACACACGGGAACCCGCACACACACACACACACACACGGGAACCCGCACACACACACACACGGGAACCCCCACACACACACACACACACGGGAACCCGCACACACACACACACGGGAACCCGCACACACACACACACACACACACACACACACACGGGAACCCGCACACACACACACACACGGGAACCCACATACACACACGGGAACGCACATATACACACACGAGCACACAAGGGCACACACACACACCAGCCCACAAGGGCACACACATGCACGGGCACACACAGGAGCACAAGGGCACACACACAGGCATGCAGCCACGCACACAGAGACAGACGGGCAAGGCATTTGAACATACACACGTGTGCGCGCGCCGCTCACACACACACACACACACACACACACACACACACACAGACGGGCAAGGCATTTGAACATACACACGTGTGTGCGCGCCGCTCACACACACACACACACACACACACACACACACACACAGACGGGCAAGGCATTTGAACATACACACGTGTGCGCGCGCCGCTCACACACACACACACACACACACACACACACACACCATCTGAAGGTCTACTCACCCCTTGTTTTTTGAGTTCTTCCTTCAGCGGCGCCAGACTGCACTTTTTTCCCAGCATGCAGCTGTACCACCTGCAAAAGACAGACACGAGGGAAGGTAAACGACTGGCACACATCAAACCAGCTGCAGGTTAGCAATTCAAACCATTCTTCAAGAGCTACAGTGAGATGATCTATGGCTTTGAGTATATCCCATCAATCCCAGCGGAACCCAGCGGTGAGGAGCTGGAGGAGAGCCAGAGGGAGCAGCGCGCTTCATACTCAGCCAGGTGGAGAACTTTGAAGGCAGACCAGACGGCAGAAAAATCAATGCCCATCCCCGATATATAAAACGGAGGCATCTCAGACGAGGACGTACTTTCGCTTCAGTAACCGAAAGAAGAATCACATTCACGAAGACTTCAACACATCCACCCACAATAAACCCCAAACCCAAAAACCACACCAAATACAGCATCAATCACTGGATCTATAAGAACACAGCAGCAGTCTGGAGGCTGATAGACCCCCCATCGGGGCTTGTATTGAGAGTCGACCCCCAAACCCATGTGGGGTACACTACTACCAGATGGGCCTGCGGGTCTACAGAAGCCATTTTATTTTCCTGCATAAAATATTAAAGAGATTTAATAGCCACAGAGCTTTCCCCCTATGCTGTCAACTGAGTGGAGGTGGTCTTTTCTTCTTCCCTCCCACCACTTTCATATACCTCTTTTTTTTCTTTTCTGTTTCCTTTTCCATCTCCGTGGTTGCTGTACCAATATGATCCCCAAAAGAATTTATAATAAAGTGTTAAATATATACCAAGTGGAGCATCACGGTGAAATGCCTGTATGCTCCACTTATAAAATCAAAACTGTTGGGCCTGATTTAGACACTCAGACATCAATCCTGAGTTTCACAGTGCCAGACAGGACACGGAGAGGAAAAAAAAAAAAAAAAAAAAAAAAAAAAAAAAAAAAAAAAAAAAAAAAAAAAAACTGAGTAGGGGTGGGGGTGGTAGGTGGGGGGGGGGGTAGATCACACATGACATACAGTAGCTGCGGTTTCTAACACTGTGTTTAGGGTGTTAGGCTTTAAAATCTGCATATTTACTGCATGTTTGGAAAGATGCAATTAGAAGACCAGTATGAGGAGATTAAGACGTGCAATCAGAGCTGCGTTTAAAGACGTGTAGCAGGGGGTTGGGCTGAACTTGGCAGAAAAAAAAATGCTGGAAACATAAGCAAAGCAATGGATTTAGATAGAAAGAGAGAAGGAATTCATTTTAAAAAGCCTCATTCTGAAGAAGGATCCACATCATGCCATACAAAACCCTTATCCAGGTTCTCAGTTCCACGTCCTGTAAAGATGAACTTCGTAGTTCTACAATTCCAGACTGTAGTCCATCTGTTTGTGTTCTACAGTACATACTGTGCACGTCCCCTTTACTCTGTTCTAATGGTCAGAACCCCAATAGTACCACCACAGAGCAGGGATTATTGGGTTGGTGCATTAATCCTATCCCAGCAGTGTTACTGAGGTGGAGAAATGAAACTCAGCAGCACTGCTGCATTAAAACCCCCTCACCACATCAGTGTCACTGCAGAACTGACAATAAACAATCCACCACCCAAATGATACCCGTTCTGTGATGCTCCTGACCAATAGAGAACAGAGAACCAACAGAGGACTAACAACAACAAAGAACACAGATGGACAAAATTCTGTAATTGTAAAACTACAAAGTCCATCTATATGGTAAGTGGAGGAAATAGACAATGGAGCAATAGTGGGGTGTGTCCAAACCTTTGACTGGTACTGTACATAGACATTTTTAAACATGTACTTTGGGTTACTATTTATAAAAGAGTTCATTGATCCAATTTGGGAAATTCACTTTTCATTCATTCATTATCTACTGCTTTATCCTCTATTAGGGTCGTGGTGGGGTTCCCCATGCCCATCCAGGGGAGAACGTCTCGGGCGCTGGGCAGATACACCCAGGACAGGGCGCCAATCCATCGCTGGGCACACACTCACTCACACAGACACACTCTATATGGGGCAATTTGGAGAATTTAATTGACTTGATCCATGTTTTTGGACTGTGGGAGGAAACCGGAGAACCCGGAGGAAACCCACGCAGACACGGGGAGAACATGGAAACTCCACCCAGATGGGGATTCGAACCGGGAATCCCTAGTGCTGAGAGGAGAACATGCTAACCACTAAGCCACCGTGCCGCCGGAAATTCACTTATTATTGCAAAACAAGAGTAAGAGCAGAAAAATGAAACTTGAATAGAACCACAGATCATTTAAACGCAGTGTGAAGCAGTTACAGTAACAATTACATTTGGTCATTTATTGGACGCTTTTATCCAAAGCGACCTGCAAGGTGAGCACAGGGTTCATCACAACAGCCCTGGAGCAATGAGGGTTAAGAGTTTTGCTCAAGGACCCACATTGGTAACTTCAGTGGACCTGGGATTTGAACCCCCAACCTTCAGATTGATACCCCAATGGCCAACCACTGAGCTACCTTGCCCTCTACATACCTGTGATAAAGAACAGGATCACATTGCTCATTTCATGGCATTCCAATGTTATTGCACAAGACAAACCAGCGCACTGATGGGATAATTGTACATGATAACCAGAGGCAGTGATGAGGACAGAGAGTGGATCATGAGTAGATATGTTTTACGTGTTATTGAACGTGATGAAAGAAAATAGTTGTTGTTCACAAAGAAAAGTGATGCAACAGCTCATGAATATTTATAACTGACGGGAAGTGTTTGAAGAGGGGTTTGGTGATGAATCTATTACAGTGTTTTATATCATGGTGCATGTTGTAGATCATACAGACGGTAATTATTTTATATCACAGGATGGTGAAGAGTGATGGATGTAAAATAGTTTAAGTGTATAATACTATTAAAATGCAATAACACAAGAAATATATATACAGTATTAAAGCATGTTAAATATAAATTTACCATCCTCTACTGATAGAATACAAACCCTGGGGCCACATCCGGCCCATGGGCTGTTCCTGTCCGGCCCAAATAAAATAAGCTTATATTAGATCTTGTGAGAACCTAGCTTATATAGGTTGAAGAATGAAGAAAGAAAGAACGAAAAAGAGGAAAGGAAAATATAAAAAAGAAAAAATGAAAAAAAAAGAAAGAAATGAAAAAAGTAAAAAAAGAAAAAACGTAAAGCCGTAAAAAAGAAAAAATAAATAAAAAAAAGTAAAAAAGAAAAAGAAAAAAAAGAAAGAAAAAAAGAAAAAGAAAACGAGAAAAAAAAAGAAAGGAAAAAAGAAAAAGAAAACGAGAAAAAAAAAGAAAGGAAAAAAGAAAAAGAAAACGAGAAGAAAAAGAAAAAGGAAAAAAGAGAAAAAGGAAAAGAAAAAAAAGAAAAGAAGAAAGAAATGAAAAAAAGGAAAAAAAAAAGAAAAGAAAAAAGGAAAAACTATAGAAAAGAAAAAAAAAAAGAAAAAAGAAAGAAAAGAAAAAAGGGAAGAAAAGAATTAATAAAATGAAAGAAAACAGAAAGAATAAAAAAAAAGAAAAAAGAAAGAAAAAAGAAGAAAACATTCATCCATTCATTATCATCTGATTCTGGGGGTGAGGCGAATGTGCTAACCACTAAGAACCCGTGCCGCCCAAAAGGAAAACAACACAAAAAAAATTAAATAAAAAAAAAAAAAGGAAGGAAGGACAAAAGAAATTTTCATCTATCCGAATGAGATAAAGTAAGAAGAAAGTGAGTGATGGAAATGCTTTCTAGTTCAAACTAAACATTTTAAAATCATGTGATGTGTAAAAAAAAAAAAAAAGACATCCAGCTACAATAAGTATCACGCTTCAAACTAAATATTCACTTTGAGGAACATAGCACACGTGTTTCAGCTCACGCTCCATTTCCAAAACGTAAAATGCATGCAGTGATGTTCCCCCCTCTGCCCCGTCTCCCCTCGCCTCTCCTCCTCTCTGGGGTGTGCAGGTGTGGCTTTGTTAATCAGGTATAATGTTCGTTGCCATGTTTTCCTGCCTTTCCCCACTTCAGTGCCTCGCTGACAGCTCTGCCACTGTGAGCATGCACGCAGACGCATGCAGCTGCTCCCACTGGACGTGCCGGATGCTTCGCTGGGTAATTGGTTACGTTTTCTGCCAATTAATTAAGCAAACTTTGAGTGGCGCTTCGTTCTCCATCTCCATCTGCTGTGCCCTCTTCATCAGGACAGCCGAGCCCCCTCTGCACCTCCCAGAACAGATCTCTATAACTCAGCATCTACAGCGCCCCCTCTGTTGCCTCACTGTTATACCACTTTTGACATTAGCTTAGGGTAGTAAAAGGTTTGTGGTTAAGGAACCAGCCTTGTGACCTGAAGGTTCCTGGCTTGATTCCAGGTTCCACCAGTTACTATGGCTGAAGTGCCCTTGGGCAGGGCAACTAACCCCAATGGCTCCATGGGGGCCGCCCACCGGCCCGGGCACGTGTGCTCACTTCACTCAGTGTGTGTATGTGTGTGTTTCACTGCACAGATGGCAAAATAGATCACTTTATTACAAAATATTGGGAAAATCTCCCCCAAATGTCTGTATCCCCTCAAGAATATTTATATCTATCTATCTATATTTAATTTTTAATATTTATATCTATCTATCCTCCCATCCATCTACAGTTGTGATCAAATTTATTCAACCCCCAATGCTGCGAAGGGTTTTATGGAATTCAGTGCACATTTGTAATTGTGTTCATAATGAAATCTTACAAGGACTTGTTAAAGAACTAAATGCAACTAAGATAGCATCAATTGTTTTTGTCATAAAGTATTAAATGGCCTTTTTGTGATTTCTTCATTGACACAATTATTCAACCCCTTTACAACTACCCCTCATAAGAACAGAGGTTCATTCCAGTGTTTTCAATCAGGTATTGAAAACACCTGTGGATGTCAACGAGCAGCAATCAAGCATGATAAGCACCAATTAGGCAGATTTAAAAGGACTGTGATACTCAGCTCCTTCTAGACATCTACTGGTGTGTTTACAAGCATGGTGAAGGCAAGAGAATGGTCCCAGAAGACAAGAGAAGAGGTTATTGCTCTTCACAAAGAATGGCAATGGATATAAAAAGATTGCGAAGTTGTTAAATATTCCAAGAGACACTATCGGAAGTATCATTCGCAAGTTCAAGTTAAAGGGCACAGTGGAAACGTTACCTGGTCGTGGCAGAAAGAAGATCCTGACCGCGACTGCTGTGCGCTACCTGAAGCGTAATGTGGAGAAAAATCCCCGCGTGACTGCTAAGGAACTGAAAAAAGACCTGTCAGATGTGGGCACTGAAGTTTCAGCTCAGACAATAAGGCGCGCACTGCATAACGAAGACCTCCATGCCAGAACTCCCAGGCGCACCCCCTTGCTGACTCCAAAGAACAAGAAAAGTCGACTGCAGTATGCCAAAAGTCATGTGGACAAGCCACAAAGGTTTTGGGACAGTGTACTGTGGTCAGATGAAACTAAATTAGAACTGTTTGGGACAATGGACCAGCGCTATGTTTGGAGGAGGAAGAACCAGGCTTATGAACAAAAGAACACCTTGCCTACTGTGAAGCATGGCGGGGGGTCAATTATGCTTTGGGGCTGTTTTGCTTCTAATGGTACAGGAAAGCTTCAACGTGTGCAGGGTACCATGAATTCCCTTCAGTACCAGGAGATCTTGGAGGAAAATGTGATGGAGTCAGTCACAAACCTGCGGCTTGGGAGACGTTGGACCTTCCAACAGGACAATGATCCGAAGCACACATCCAAGTCCACTAGAGCATGGTTGAACATGAAAGGCTGGAACATTCTAGAGTGGCCATCGCAATCACCAGACTTAAATCCAATTGAGAACCTCTGGTGGGACCTAAAGAAGGCAGTTGCAGTGCGCAAGCCTAAGAATGTGACTGAACTGGAGGCTTTTGCCCATGAAGAATGGGCTAAGATACCCATAGGTCGCTGCAAGACACTTGTGTCAAGCTATGCTTCACGCTTGAAAGCTGTCATAACTAATAAATTTGATCACAACTGTATCTATAGTATAGTATATAAAAGTAACTTTAATTTTGTTCCACGTGCGTTGCTCCACTTGGTCTAAAGTTCTGGCTACCGGCATTATATTTATTGTAGAATATATTTATTATATTATGTTCATTTATAAAGGGCGGCTCGGTGGCTTAGTGGTTAGCACGTTCGCCTCTCAGCGCTAGGGAGTCCCGGTTCGAATCCCCATCTGGGTGGAGTTTCCATGTTCTCCCCGTGTCTGCGTGGGTTTCCTCCGGGTTCTCCGGTTTCCTCCCACAGTCCAAAAACATGGATTAAGGTAATTGAATTCTCAAAATTGCCCCATATAGAGTGTATCTGTGTGAGTGAGTGTGTGCCCAGCGATGGATTGGCGCCCTGTCCTGGGTCCATCTGCCCAGCGCCCGAGACGTTCTCCCCTGGATGGGCATGGGGAACCCCACCGCGACCCTAATAGAGGATAAAGCGGGAGATAATGAATGAATGAATGTTTATTTATTATATTATTTATGAAAGTCGTCATGACGATATTGAGGCACCAGTACGATTAATTAATCGTAATGTTTATAAATACATATAACTGCTGCTAAAATTCCCAGTTCATTTGCTAAGCTGTTATTTTTATACATACAGTATACATTGCAAGGGTGGCTTAGTGGTTAGCATGTTCTCCTCTCAGCACTAGAGATTCCCGGTTCGAATCCCCATCTGGGTGGAGTTTCCATGTTCTCCCCGTGTCCGTGTGGGTTTCGTCCGGGTTCTCCGGTTTCCTCCCACAGTCCAAAAACATGGATCAAGTCAATTGAGTTCTCCAAATTGCCCCATATAGAGTGTGCATGTGTGCGTGTCTGTGTGTGTGCCCAGCGATAGATTGGCGCCCTGTCCTGGGTGTATCTGCCCAGTGCCCGAAACTTTCTCCCCTGGATGGGCATGGGGAACCGCCCCGCGACCCTAATAGAGGATAAAGTTGGAGATAATGAAATGAGTATACATTGCAGGTAGATTTTATAGCTGCTATATTTCACATTTTTTGTTGTATTCTAAATTTAATATTTAAGCACGTTCACCTCTCAGTTCTGGGTATTAGGGCGCTAGTTCGCATCGCAAACTGGGTGCAGTTTCCATGCTCTCCCCGTGTCTGTGTGGGTTTCCTCTGGGTTCTCCGGTTTCCTCCCACAGTCCAAAAACATGGCTCAAGTGAATTTAATTCTCTAAATTGCCCCATATCGAGTGTGTTTGTGTGCGTGAGTGTGTGCCCAACAATGGATAGGCGTCCTGTCCTGGGTGTCCTGTCCCCAGCGCCCAAAACATTCTCCCTGGATGAGCATGGGACCCCCCGTGACCCTAGTAGAGGATAAAGCGGAAGATGTTGGATGGATGGATTTTAAGTTTAATTTTAATAGAAATTGCTTAGGATTAAACTGGATCCACAATTTCATTTTCATTTCCTGTACCACATGTGAGGCAAATGACCAAGTCTCCTGAATCCTTAAAAAGTTCTGCTGGTCAGATCAGTGGAGTCGGTTCTGTTGGGCCTGTAGGACATTAAAGAGATGATATCTAACCTGAGTCGCATTTTAAGCTGCAAACTGTCATGGATGATCCTTTTCACAAACTCCAGCTCGCCCCCTTCGGCCATGATCTCTGTTACTCCTCCCGTGTTGATGGAGCTGGGTGGGGGTCTGCGCGAGTTTCTGGAGTTCACTCCCTGAAGCAGCAAATGTAACAAAATGGCATTGCAATTATTATCAAAGCAAAATGCCTTATCTAATATCACTGGGGAAATCAAGCGTGAAGCGGTACAGGACCCACTGCAAGAACCCTCAGGGTTCCATATGAACGCTACGTTTAAATAACGAGAGGCGGAATGACCGCACGTTACCTTGGCTTCTAACTGGTTCGCGAAAAAAGGAGGATTGCACATGCAGAAATCATAGACAATCGACTCCTCCTTCAATGCGTCCATGAGGAGGGTCTTCTGGGGCACCTTCACAACTGGACCGCACACAGAGGGTTATATTTCAACAGGGGCAAATCGAACTCCTCATAAGCACTCAGAGTCGCAGAGTCAACTGACTCTCACCTTTAATCAGATCTGCCAGGTTGTTTTGTTCAACATTTTTCTTGGCATAGTCGAAACAGATGTCATCCACCTCTGTGGCAAGAAAGTACCAGCCATTCATCGAGGCTCCCAACAGGGGGTAGATACAAGATGCCCCTGTGCCTGGAGACACACAGACAGACACACACACACACACACACACACACAGGTTAGATAGTGATCAGCCCCAATGCTTTCATTTACCACTGACATTCAATTTGATGCCTCAGTAAATCCATTGATTGCCTCAGTAAAGACTTTAGTTGTCACATGGTTTCGGATACAATTTTTCCAAAAATAATTCAGAAAATAACACCATCGTGGTAAATTTCCAGCAATAACACTTTGCCACCCACCGACTTTGTTAATTTGTTCATTCTTTATAGATCCTCATTGTCAGTACTGTCAGTAAATAATCCACTTTTATGTGGATCACACTGTAGACAGTAAAAATTTAGGATACCCCACACATAATGGCATCTTTTACAGAATTCAACCCCCCCATTACAAGATGTGTGAAATAGAGGTGATCTATTTCACCTACTGTGCTTACACACAGAGGAATCGGTCACGAACCATAGGTCCACCACGGAAACCATGTGGGAACATCTGGATATCAGGGGTATTGCTGAGTTAAACAAGCTGAGTGAGCTTTCAGTTGGCGTAATTGTTGGTTCTGCAGAATTATGTTTCATTTCTTTGTTTCTAAGGTAAATGGGGTTTCAAGTTTTTCTTAAGATAAATGTGCAAGACCAAAATTTGCAACAACACACCTTATTTTATTTAATTGTTAAAATTCATTCATTAATTCATTTATTTTTCTCTTTAAACTAGGTGGGGGGCGGCACGGTGGCTTAGTGGTTAGCACGTTCGCTTCTCAGCACTAGGGGTTCGAATCCCCATCTGGGTGGAGTTTCCATGTTCTCCCCGTGTCCGTGTGGGTTTCCTCCGGGTTCTCCGGTTTCCTCCCACAGTCCAAAAACACGGATCAAGTCAATTGAGTTCTCCAAATTGCCCCCGATAGAGTGTTTTTGTGTGTGTGAGTGAGTGTGTGCCCAGCGATAGATTGGCGCCCTGTCCTGGGTGTATCTGCCCAGCGCCCAAAACATTCTCCCTTGGATGGGCATGGGGAACCCCACCGCAACCCTAATAGAGGATAAAGCGGAAGATAATGAATGAATGAAAAATCAAAAACTAGGTGGGAAGATTTGGGTGGGAAGAGGGAAAGGGATTTTTTTTAATGGGGTGGGAAAAAAAGGAAAATAAGAAAGGCATGTGAAATTGTCTGTGTATGTAAAGACTTTTTTTCTTTTCTTTTGTTCTTCCTCAATAAAGAAATTATTAAAAAAAATAAAAACACCTCATTTTGAGACCAACACACTCATTGGTGTAGATATATTCACAATCACTGTTGCTATTTAAGCGACGCAGGTATAAAATGATAAAATAAGACAGCGGGTTTTTATTTTTTTTTAAGTTTTATTTTTAATTTGATGCAATCATCTGATGTCGATACAGAGCAGCGTCTGCATGTTTCACATAAAAATAAATAAATAAATAGAATAAATTAATTAATTAATTAATAAATAAAAATAAATCCAGCTCATGCGAGGTGTCCGGAAGGATAAATCTGATCGATGTTATGAGATCTGCAATGTTTACAAAGCCTTATTTCATGTTTTAAGGGTTGACCCTGAAACTGACCATGAAATCATAAAAAAAAAATTTTTTTAATTGAATTCTAACGACATTTCCAATTAAGCGAGCGGCAAAGATTTCCTTTGAACCTGATGTCATTAACGGTATTTATTCCGCACTGCGTCGAAGTTAGCCAGTTAACATCATGAGTGACACATATGCTCCACCAGGATGAAAGACAGGGTCTGTAATGAAATAAGGCGGAGGCAGACCACCTCACCTCATCCATTATTTAATCACCCACATCAGTCTAAAGAGGGGAGGGGGGGGGGTCGCCAGACAATAAGGGTCATGAGCCTGAAGCTAAACAGTTACATGGTGTCAATTTATCGTGCGTGTCAGAAAAGACACAACGAAAACGGACTACAATGAGGTGGCTAACCAAATCAAAGAGTCCACACAGAACGGGCTGCCTGAGAAACCGTGAAAAGAAAGATAAACGGACAGACAGCCAGGTTCAAATCTAATCTGCCCTTCCCCAAAGAAGAAAAGGAGCACAGAATAGAGAAAGCAGAGTGCAGACAAGGACATCCTGCTGGCTGAGGCTTTACAGACCACATTATCTGTATTTGTAAAGGACCGAAGTCTGATCTAGTTTCCTATTAATAGACAATAAACTACAAATTACATCACTGTAGTGATAAAATATGAGCACTGGGATTTAGAGATGCATAAAAAATACATTTTCACATTTTTTTTGTGATTACACAATTTGTCCTCCACATTTAACCCATTCGTGCAGTGAAAAACACATACACACACACTGTGGGCAGCCCAGGGAGCAATTGTGTTAGGTGCCTTGCCTAAGGGCAATTAAGTCATTGTATTTGGTGGGACCGGGAATCGAACCGGGGACCTTCGGGTCACAAGACTGGTTGCTTAACAACAAGCCTAC
>JAFMOC010000058.1:2547500-2570000 GCA_019802505.1 Corydoras sp. C115 | reverse complement strand
AGAGTGAAGTAATTAATTACATTTACATTCAATCATTTAGCAGACTGTTATCCAAAACGACTTACAAATGGGACGGCATGGTGGCTCAGTGGTTTAGCAAGTTCTCCTCTCAACGCTAGGGATTCAAGTTCGAATCCTAATCTGGGTGGAGTTTCCATGTTCTCCCCGTGTCTGCATGGGTTTCCTCCGGGTTCTCCGGTTTCCTCCCACAGTCCAAAAACATGGATCAAGTCAATTGAGTTCTCCAAATTACCCCATATAGAGTGTGTCTGTGTGAGTGAGTGTGTGCCCAGCGATAGATTGGCACCCTGTCCTGGGTGTATCTGTCCAGCGCCCGAAACGTTCTCCCCTGAATGGGCATGGGGAACCCCACTGCGACCCTAATAGAGGATAAAGCAGAAGATAATGGATGGATGGATGGACTTACAAATGCGAACACCACAAGTCAGTAGTTAAAGAAAAACCTGATACACTGTAGAATGATCAAACCTGCAGTACTTAATAATAAGCAATTAATCTAATAATGACATCGGCATTAGATCTTATTAACCCTGTAATAACCCTTTCAATTAAATAAATTGTGTGACCTTGAGGTTCAAGTAGATATTAAATATGGATCTGGCTGGTACCAATGGTTACTGTTAATTTGGGTCACCTTTACAAATGAGAGATCTGTTCTGAAAAAGAGTAGAACACACACCTTCCTGCTCTATTATTCATGTTCTCTACTTACCATATAGATGGACTTTTTAGTTTTACATTTACAGACTGTAGTCCATCTAAGTTCTTTGTTTTTGTTAGTTCACTGTTCACAGAACAGAGCAGGTATCATTTGGGTGGTGGATTGTTTATGATATGTATATAATTGCAGAAGCATTGCGACTTACAAACTCCACCTAACAAAACAGACCTTCATGGACACTTCACACCACAACACTTTTCTAACTGGACACCTTTCAATTCTCCACCAAAATACATACATATTTTCTGCTATATTTCACATTGCATATGGAACTATATTTATATTTTATATTTCCATTTAATACTCTCTTTCTCTTTCTCTCTCTCTATATATAGTTGTATGTTGTATATTATATTTTACATATCAGTTTTTATATCTTATTTTCTTTTAAAATTTAAGTTCTAACTTTAGTAGAACAGGGCAAACAGGGTCCGTGAGCTATAATTTCATTTCATGTACCACATGCGATACAAATGATAATAAAACTTTCTTGAATCTCTTATTGTCAGTTCTGCAGTAACACTGATGTGGTGAGGGGGTTTTAGTGCAGCAGTGCTGCTGGAGTTTCATTTCTCCACCTCAGTGACACTGCTGGAATAGGACTAATGCACCAACCAAATAACACCTGCTCTGTGGTGCTACTGTTGGGGTTCTGACCATTAGAACAGAGTTAAGGGGACGTACACAGTATGTACTGTAGAACACAAACAGATGGACTACAGTCTGGAATTGTAGAACTACAAAGTCCATCTTTACATTAAGAGGAACTGAGAACATGGACAATAGGTGGAGCACAAAAGGGAGTGAGCAGCAGTTTAGTAGGTGATTCTGGACACAGCGCTTCTCCACTAAATCAACCTGTACAGATTATTTTGAACACATGGTGGGCAAGTTAATAACCTTCCTTTTTTCATCCCTCCATTCTCAAAGCGGTGACCCAACATCACCACCACCATCACCATCACCATCATAGCCACAGCATCAGTTATACCAAAGCATCCAAAATAACTCATAGAATTGAATAACCTCAGTAAAGACAGACTTAAATCACAAGTGTAAATTCAACATACAATCCACATGCAGGTAGGTGTGTGCGTGTGTGTGTGTGTGTGTGTGCGTGTGTGTGTGTGTGCAGGATGCTGCAAAATGAAGCCTGACAGCATACAGTACGTTCATTATTACCGTTTGCCAACTCGAGCAAATCTCGACAGACTCCGTGTTCACATGGTTGAACTTGATGTCGGTCACATAATTGCAGCATAAAATTTGTCTCCACAGCTACTAATAATATAAACAACAAGACTCTGTACCAATCCAGAGCTTTTAAGCAGCAGCATGTGTCACGGATGCTCAATATCGAACCGGTGCCTTCAGCAAATTCTAACACCTACAGTTTTAGAGAAATGAATAATGAGCCACTGTAAATTATGTGAGGCAGGGAAGGACGTCAACGGTCTGAGAGAGAGAGAGGTTTCTAGCTGATAGCCTGGCTATATTTAGCCTCTAATGAGAACCAGAAGACTGCAGATAGGAGTGTTAAAAGAGTGTCAGGGTGTGAGATGAAGGCAACGTGTGATGTTGGCTGAAGCAGAGCAGTGATGAGAGTGAACACTGTGAAGATATCTGCTTCAGGAAATATCCAATGATGTTACCAAAAGCTAAACGCTGGCAAAACGTCTCATGATGTCGAGGAGGTCAGGGTTTTTTTTTTTTTGGTTCCACAAGACGCTGTTGTTTTTCTTACATCAATGAGCACAAGCAGAGAAATCACAGAGCGACATTTCGAGCTCCAGGCCAGCTGTCTGAGGTGCAGGAGGTGAGACTGAGACCGAGGGGGTTATTGAGGAAAGAGAAAACAAGGGGAGGGCGGTACGGTGACGGTGAATGAGGTAACAAAGACGCACAGACATGACAAAAATACGCCTACAGCTCGATAGTTTAGCATAATTCGCAGCAAGGTCACCTTTAGCCCAAATTAACAAATATTTCACGTACAATTCATGAATATTGGGAGGAAACTTAACTCTGGGAACAAAATCAACACTCTGTGCAAACAGATAAGAGGAGTGTTACCATTTCTGCTTTATTAATTTAGAACTTTAAACCATTTGAACATTTATAAGGTTGTTTATCATGATTCACCTCTATATCTGGGGCAGTCATGGGCTTGTGGTTAAGGAACCAGCCTTGTGACCTGAAGGTCTACGGTTCAATTCTCGGTCCCAACAAGTACCATGGCTGAAGTGCCCTTGGGTAAGGCACCATACCCCAATTTCTCCCCGGGCGCCGTATTCAAGGCTGCCCACCGCTCCAGTGTGTGTAAATGGGTGTGTTCCACTGCATGGATAGGTTAAATGTGGAGGACAAATTCCTCTAAGTACTGTAGGCAAATAAATCACTTTAAACCCTCGTCACTCTCTGAATGCGGACGCCAGGTACTCTCAGCGCACTCTTTCAAATCTGTGGAGGCAATCGGTCATTTCCAAAAGCTCCTACATGCACGATTTTGGAAGATGAGGGGCCAAGAAGAAGCAAAAGCTGTTGCTCAGTCCACGTAGAGGACTAAAGTGAACAGGGGCAGCACTCCACACTGTACCTTCCCACCAGCCATCATTTGGAGTGGGATTCGGGCGCCGGGCAGATACACCCAACAGGGGGTGCTAATCTATCACAGGGTTTTTTTTTGGTTCCACAAGACACACACACTCATTCATTCATTCATTATCTCCCGCTTTATCCTCTACCAGGGTCGCGGTGGGGCTCCCCATGCCCATCCAGGGGAGAACGTCTCGGGCGCTGGGCAGATAGACCCAGGACAGGGCGCCAATCAATCGCTGGGTACACACTCACACACTCAAACACACTCTATATGGGGCAATTTAGAGAACTCAATTAACTTGATCCATGTTTTTGGATTGTGGGAGGAAACCGGAGAACCCGGAGGAAACCCACGCGGACACGGGGAGAACATGGAAACTCCACCCAGATGGGGATTCGAACCGGGAATCCCTAGTGCTGAGAGGAGAACGTGCTGACCACTAAGCCACCGTGCCGCCCAGACACACACACTATATGGGCCAATTCAGATTTTTACACATTACACTTCATCATATTTGGTCATTTAGCAGATCTATAGTGACTTACATGTATCCCTTACATGTAGGCTGGGGTCAGAACCGAGGGTACATACAGCATTCCTGGAGCAATGAGAGATAAAGGCCTTGCTCAAGGACCCCCACGGGCAACTTCAGTAGACATGAGATTTGATCCCTCAACCTTCAGATTGACAGCCCAACACCCTAACCACTGATCTACCACAGTTTAGAGCAGTCTCTCCGCCTTGAAACCATGTTTTTGGACTGTGGCAGGAAACTGGATAGCCTGGAGACCAACGTGAGCATGGTGAACCTCCACGCAGATCGGGATTCGAGCCTGGTTGCCCAGTGCTGAGAGGCGGCCATGCTAACCACTATGCAGCTGTTTCACTTAATACAATTTTTTGGAGTTTAGAAATAAAGGGAGCTGATCATATAAACTAGCTTTACTTTAAATGGAAATAGCCGCACGTAGTACAAATATCAGTGATGTGATTCCCCAGTCTGGCAGCACGGTGGCTTAGTGGTTAGCATGTTCTCCTCTCAGGACTAGGGGTTCCCGGTTTAAATCCCAATCTGGGTGGAGTTTCCATGTTCTCCCCGTGTCCGCGTGGGTTTCCTCCGGGTTCTTGGGTTTCCTCCCACAGTCCAAAAACATGGATCAAGTTAATTGTGTTCTCTAAATTGCCCCATATAGAGTGTGTTTGAGTGTGTGAGTGTGTACCCAGCGATTGATTGGCGCCCTGTTCTCCCCTGGATGGGCATGTTCTCCTCTCAGGACTAGGGGTTCCCGGTTTAAATCCCAATCTGGGTGGAGTTTCCATGTTCTCCCTGTGTCCACGTGGGTTTCCTCAGAGTTCTCCGGTTTCCTCCCACAGTCCAAAAACATGGATCAAGTTCAATTGAATTCTCCAAATTGCCAAATCCCATATAGAGTGTGTTTGTGTGCCCAGCAATAGATTGGCGTCCTGTCCTGGGTGTATCTGCCCAGCGCCCGAAACTTTCTCCTCTGGATGGGCATGGGGAACCCCCCCGCGACCCTAATAGAGGATAAAGCGGAAGATAATGAATGAATGGATGGCTGGATGGATGATACCCCAGTCCAACAAGTTAACCCCCGTAACCAGGGGGCAAGGCATACAATTCCTTTTTTTGATATGGGGGCAAACATCCACCATTTATTGTGTTACACAGAAGGGAAATACACTACACACATATTAGGTCTTGCATTGTCGTATTCAGCATTGGGTTCATTGTGGAATCAGCCTGACACAGAAACGGCCTCCGAGCATCAACTTTACGTCGATGATTTGTAACATCGTCTGGAAACGGCAGCACTGCACTTTTTCCAAATCAAGCAGCTCATTTCACAGTTATTAGGTTCGACCCACAGATATATTCCAAGCCATTTAGCCTGAGACTCGTCTTTGGACGGCTGCCTCAATTTGGTAACATTAACATTACTGTCACTGAGGATTAATGTGCCGGAGGATTAAAGTTGTTATGACGACATCACTGGTGCTGCTGGTCTCTACAGGTTCCCATGATTTTTCATAAGAAATATCATACAACATATGATATATAACATATAAACCGTTTTTTTTTTATTCATAAACCGTGGATTTGCATTTCAGCCAGCGGTTCATGTCAGCATGGCTTAATTTTATAATAAAGTTTTTGTGTGTGTGAAGGCAGACACACTACCGTGATAGTCTGGGTATGTGTGTGTGTGTGTGTGTGTGTAAACGTATAGGGTGGCACAGTGGCTTAGAGCTTAGCATGTTTCCCTCTGAATATTTTAACATCAAAGCAAAAAAAAAAAAAAAAAAAAAATAATAATAATAATAATAATAATAATAATAAATTAATAAAAAAAAAAAATTTCACAGATCACAGAACGACTTCAATAAATATAAAATATATATTCTTTTATCCCCCTCCTCTCAGCGCTGGGGAGGTGTTTCCATGTTCTCCCCGTGTCTGTGTGGGTTTCCTCCGGGTTCTCCGGTTTCTCCCTACAGTCCAAAAACAAATTGCCTCCAAATTGCCCCATAGAGTGTGTGCCCAGTGATGGATTGGTGTCCTATCCTGGGTGTATCTGCCCAGCGCCTGAAACGTTCTCCCCTGGATGGGCATGGGGAACCCCCTGCGACCCTTGTAGACGATAAAGCGGAAGATAATGGATATATATATATATATATATATATATATATATATATATATATATATATATATATATATATATATATATATCCTTATTAAAATGACAACATCAGTTCCCCAATCACGCCTTTCTTTTCATCTCTTTTGGCTTAACACCTCATTCTATTGAAATGGAAATAAGCATCTCCTTCTACACATGGATGAGGGACGTGATGTTGCATTTAATGCATGAAAAGTCAAAATACCATGGGATCAATTCAAGCATCTTGGAAAATATTTTGCTTTAAAAAAAATTCCCGAAACACATTTACATTTAGTTCATTTAGTCAGTTTTTAGTCCATCTTATCTTACTTTTATCTAGAGCAACACAGAGAACCGGCTAAAGCGCAGTATTAATCCTGACCACTTGTCTCCCAAACACAAAGTAGTTCAAGTTACATTAAAGTTGCTTTTTGGTGCCTTTATGCTGCATCTCTCTGTATTTCAGACAGAGGAAGAACATTTCAGCATTTAGCGATGATGGAGGACATGAAGGGAGAACTGGCACCACAGTGAGGTTGTACCAGGCGGCAGTCGTCACCAGAGCACAGTGAACAAGCTGGGGGGCGGGGGTCTCTGTCAAATAGAGACTAGAGAAGATGGAGCAGATCCAGTAGGCCAGTGTTAGAGCCTTGTACTGAATGTGAGCAACTACATGAAGCCAAAAATAGAGAGAGAGGACTCTCTGTTGCTGATGACTGGAGTTACATGGGCACCAGATGTCCTGCAGAGTTCTGGATCAGCAGACGTTGATCATGCAAGATAAGAGACCACAAGCAATACACTGCAGTGGAGTCAGGTGGGATGAGAATTGGATTGGAACGGTTACGTGGCCTGCTAAATATCATGCTGTTAAAGAGAAAAGCCAAAGCCAAAAAGATTGTGGAAGACTTCAGTCATCCTGACAACAAGCTCTTCACTCTGTTGCCATCAGGACGGCGTTTTCGTGTCCTGAAGGCAAACACAGAGAGGATGAGGTGGAGCTTCTTCCCAACGGCGATTCGGACCCTGAACCAGGACTAAACGGACATAATCCCACCCACAACACCTTCAGAACTAAAACAACTTTTAACTCTGCACTGCATTATTTGCAAATAAAGGCACAACTCACTTTAACTTCAATTATAAGACCATTTCAGTTCATCTGTTAGTGCAATAATTGTACAGTTCTCCTATTTTCAAATTTTGTGTAAATACATAGTCAAATTTTATTTTTATTTTATTTTTATTTTATCTTTATTCTATTTTTCTTATCTTCTTAAATTTAAACTTTATGTGGAGAAGTCAGGAAAGAATTTCCCTGCTGGCTGTACAATGTATATCTATGTATGTGACAAATAAACCTGATTCTGGATGAATCGGCAATGAACTTATTTTGACAGTGGATGTGCTGCATGTCAGTAGTAAACCCACAGTTACAGACAAAGCAGGCTGGGGAGATTTCAGAGCGCTGGATTCTGCAGAAATAATTTTTTTTGCCAAATTTGACTTAACACGATTCCATCAGCCATACGAGGATGAAGCGGGAGATTGTGGAAAATTATGCAAATAAAATTCTCTCGTATTTTCATACATTTCACAGGGTGTGAGCTTCAAAACAAACAACCCCCACCCGTCCATATTAAAGAGTTACGGCACGTGCACAGGAGGGTCTTACGGAGTGCGGTAAGATTATTTAAAAAAGAAATCTTTTTTCCCGGAAGCATTAATCTGCCCCCTACTGACTTTGATCATTCATTCATTTTAAAGCTGCTTATCTTAATTAGGGTTACGGCAGGTACGCCAGCCCAAACCAGTGCTAACAGAGGAGAGAAGCGAAAAAGACCCTGGAGGTGACCGTATTCATAATTATGGTTTGGTATCTCCAATTCACATACAGGTAGGTTTGGAGATGTGAACAGAAACTTGGCGAAACCCGACTAGTATGCAGATTTAAGGAGAACATACAAACAACACAAATAGGATGTTGCCCGTGTTGCCTGAAAATATATCCTAACCCGGGACATTCTACCCCTGAGACAAGAGAGCAGCACCAGATCACCTCAACTCTGTTCATGGACATTCATATTTACTGATATTCTAACAGCAGTTAGGCGGCACGGTGGCTTAGTGGTTAGCATGTTCTCCTCTCAGCACTAGGGATTCCCGGTTTGAATCCCCATCTGGGTGGAGTTTCCATGTTCTCCCCGTGTCCGCGTGGGTTTCCTCCGGGTTCTCCGGTTTCCTCCCACAGTCCAAAAACATGGATCAAGTCAATTGAGTTCTCCAAATTGCCCCATATAGAGTGTGTTTGTGTGTGTGTGTGTGTGCCCAGCGATAGGTTGGCGTCCTGTCCTGGGTGTATCTGCCCAGCGCCTGAGACGTTCTCCCCTGGATGGGGATGGGGAACCCCCCCCCGCGTCCCTAATAGAGGATAAAGCGGGAGATAATGAATGAATAATGAATAACCAGATTAGATTACGCGGTGGAAAACAAGATTAATAATCATTTTGTTTTTAATAAATGCTCTCAATTGCCCCATAGAGTGTTTCTGTATGATTGTGTGCGCGGCGATAGATAGATCCTGTCCTGGGTGTATCTGCCCCTGGATGGACCACCCGAAACATTACCCCACCCCCCCACCCTCGGAAACCCTAGTAGAGGATTGAGTTGAAAATAATGAATGAATGTTATTAGTATGGCTCGTGTCAGATTTAACCTATAAGCTTGTATTATTATATGTAAAGCTGCTGTATAATCACAAACAGCTATTGTTATTCTGTCGGCTGCCACGGTCAGACGTAAGCTACATCCACTCAGTTCTCTTAAAAAATAAATATAACGACGTGACGCTGACAAAAATCCCCGTTTCTGATTTTATTTCAGCCAATTTACGATGCTAACCACTGGTTTCCTTTAGTCCACAGACTGTGCAAGGGAACAACATGCTGTTAACTAAATGCAAAGTGGACTCGGAGCCCATTACACATAATAACAGAAGAGGCTTCGAGTCGAATTACCGCTCATGGCAACGCACCATGTGAGAAATATCTTCTTTATGTAAAGCATCCTTGAAAGTGGACTAGCGCTTCAAGTATGTCGCGCCCATGTCCAACACCTACCCCCCGCGTACCTAGAAATTTGCAAATAAGGAACATTACTATCCCCCTCGTCATTCGGATAAGAGTCCTGCTCAACATCACTAATGCAGCTCTCACCGTGGGATTGATAGCACTCCAAGCAGAGGACAATGATGCTACTGAAGAGGACTTCTTGATATTTGCACAAAGACCTGGTATGTTAAATGTCCCTCTGAATTTTGAACGTTCCTCGGGTCATGCCTGTGTGAAATGACAGACGTGGACAGTGGCTTGGCTTAATTCCCGTTAATCCACTCGCTTCTCCTCAGACGACAAATCCTTTTTTGGAAATTGGAAGAGTGGCAGAGTAGACCCCCTTCCCGTCACCTACCTACCCAACATGCCGTCAGTGCGGATTAACGCCCAGACACTTAAGCAGTGATTATTCCAAGGGCGTCGCTAATCTGTCGCCAGGAAACATGATCAGGAATGACAGGAGGAGGAGCATACGAAGAACTAATCTTAAACAAAAGCACAAAAATTACAGTACAGCAACTAAAAAAAGGAGGGGCCACAGTTCAGTCACTGAATTCAGGTGAAGGGGTGCAACAATGAATCGATAAAAATCGGTTATGAAAAGTGTCGACAATAAATTTCATTATCGATTCGTTGGGCAGCACGGTGGTTTAGTGGTTAGCACGTTCTCCTCTCAGCGCTAGGGATTCCCGGTTCGAATCCCAATCTGGGTGGAGTTTCCATGTTCTCCCCGTGTCCGTGTCTATGAGAATTGGATGGACGCAAGTGCTGCAATCCCTCAAATCCAAGTGCTGCCACAAGTACTGTAATCTCTCAAATCCAAGTGCTGCCACAAGTGCTGCAATCCCTCAAATCCAAGTGCTGCCACAAGTACTGTAATCCCTCAAATCCAAGTGCTGCCACAAGTACTGTAATCCCTCAAATCCAAGTGCTGCCACAAGTACTGCAATCCCTCAAATCCAAGTGCTGCCACAAGTACTGTAATCCCTTAAATCCAAGTGCTGCCACAAGTACTGTAATCTATCAAATTCAAGTGCTGCCACAAGTACTGTAATCTCTCAAATCCAAGTGCTGCCACAAGTACTGTAATCCCTCAAATCCAAGTGCTGCCACAAGTGCTGCAATTCCTCAAATCCAAGTGCTGCCACAAGTAGTGTAATCTCTCAAATCCAAGTGCTGCCACAAGTGCTGCAATTCCTCAAATCCAAGTGCTGCCACAAGTAGTGTAATCTCTCAAATCCAAGTGCTGCCACAAGTGCTGCAATTCCTCAAATCCAAGTGCTGCCACAAGTAGTGTAATCTCTCAAATCCAAGTGCTGCCACAAGTGCTGCAATTCCTCAAATCCAAGTGCTGCCACAAGTGCTGCAATTCCTCAAATCCAAGTGCTGCCACAAGTAGTGTAATCTTTCAAATCCAAGTGCTGCCACAAGTGCTGCAATTCCTCAAATCCAAGTGCTGCCACAAGTAGTGTAATCTCTCAAATCCAAGTGCTGCCACAAGTGCTGCAATTCCTCAAATCCAAGTGCTGCCACAAGTAGTGTAATCTCTCAAATCCAAGTGCTGCCACAAGTGCTGCAATTCCTCAAATCCAAGTGCTGCCACAAGTGCTGCAATCCCTCAAATCCAAGTGCTGCTACAAGTACTGTAATCCCTCAAATGCAAGTGCTGCCACAAGTACTGCAATCCCTCAAATCCAAGTGCTGCCACAAGTATTGCAATCCCTCAAATCCAAGTGCTGGCAAAAGTACTGCAATCCCTCAAATCCAAGTGCTGCCACAAGTACTGTAATCCCTCAAATCCAAGTGCTGCCACAAGTACTGTAATCCCTCAAATCCAAGTGCTGCCACAAGTACTGTAATCCCTCAAATCCAAGTGCTGCCACAAGTACTGTAATCTCTCAAATCCAAGTGCTGCCACAAGTACTGTAATCTCTCAAATCCAAGTGCTGCCACAAGTACTGTAATCTCTCAAATCCAAGTGCTGCAATTCCTCAAATCCAAGTGCTGCCACAAGTATTGCAATCCCTCAAATCCAAGTGCTGCCAAAAGTACTTAAATCCCTCAAAAATAAGGGCTGCCACACCTATTGTAATCCCTTAAAAACAGTTGCCACAACTACTGTAACCCCTCAAAAACAACTGCTGCTACAACCATTATAATCCCTAATAACAAATAGCTGCCACAACTAGTAGAATTCCTCATAGAGAGAAGGCTGTCACAACTACTATAATCTGAATAAACAACTGCTGCTGCAAATAATGTTATCCCTCATCAACAACCGCTGCCACAACTACTGTAATCCCTCTTAACCAATGGCCATCACAACTACTGTAATCCCTCAAAAATAGCGTGTGCGGCAACTACTATAATCTCTGGACAGAAAAACAGATGCCACATCTATTATAATCCCTTGTCACAACAACTGCAATGCCTAAAAACAGCAGCTGCCACAACTACACCACTCTCTCATGCCTCTCCACTCAAGTCCTAGAGTGGCCGAACAGCATTAACTTTTTTTTTCCATCCACCTATGTGCTGAACCTGATGTGTTATCAGTTGGGACAACACACATCTCCAACACAGTTGCCCATGAGGCTCGGACTTCCAAAACACCTCGCTAATTAAAGTGCGATGTCAGTTTGCCACAGGGAGCCGTTTCAGTTCCCAAACCATCATTAAAAGGAATCAAAGGAGGGGTCTGCAAAGCAGAAGGCTTTTCATGCAGCAGCTTCAAAAGCGGCGTCCACAGTGAAGCTCAGCTTGAGAGGAGGGATTAAGGAAAAAAATCTAAAGTTCATCTCGCTGACCCTCCCTCCAGGTGCACAAATGTCAGAGGAGAAAAGTGAAAACACATCCATTGTCCGATTTCTTTCTTTTTTTGCCGACAGTGATACAATCAGACGTTTTATTACGCCGTCCTCTGACTGTCCTGCACAGTTATGATGAGCAGACAAACAAAAGCTTGAAAAATTAAGCTGCATTTGGTCTGGATCATCTGGTGGCTTCTCCACACTGAGATGCATACGGTCCGGCTCAGGGTCGGGTGTAGCTGTGGTGTAGTGAGGAGCTAAGATGGAGGGAATTCAGTTTTTGTCTTATAAGACAGAATTAGAGCAACGAATAAAAGTCACATGCGCTCTCTGGGGTTGTTTGGAATGGCAGACATGCTGCAGAGTTCTACATCAGCTGTGGAGGCTTGATCATAAGTATATAGATATTTTATTTTATTGATGATAAAGGGAAATTGAGGGCAACCGGTAGCATTTTAATATCTCACAAATTAAAGTAACCAAAAAAAAAAAAAAAATATATATATATATATATATATATATATATATATATATATATATATATATATATATATATATTCGCCTCTCAGCACTAAGGATTCCCGGTTCGAATCCCAATCTGGGTGGAGTTTCCATGTTCTCCCCGTGTCCTTGTGGACACTGGAAACTGGAGAACCCAGAGAAAACCCATGTGAATACAGAGAAAACATGAATCTGAATCCCCAGCGCTGTAAGGAAGGGGATAAATATATATATATATATATATATATATATATATATATATATATATATATAAACAACATTATAATTATTATTATTATTAGGGCGGCACGGTGGCTAAGTGGTTGGCATGTTCTCCTCTTAGCGCTAGGGATTCCCAGTACGAATTCCCATCTGGGTGGAGTTTCCATGTTCTCCCCGTGTTCTCTTGGGTTTCCTCCGGGTTCTCCGGTTTCCTCCCACAGTCCAAAAACATGGATCAAGTCAATTGAGTTCTCCAAATTGCCCCATATAGAGTGTGTTTGTGTGAGTGAGTGTGAGCCCAGCGATGGATTGGCGCCCTGTCCTGGGTCTAAGTGCCCAGCACCCGAAACGTTCTCCCCTGGATGGGCATGTGGAACCCCCCACAACCCTAATATAGGATAAAGCAGAAGATAATTAATGAATGAATGAATGAATGAATATATATATATATATATATATATATATATATATATATATATATATATATATATATATATATATATATATATATATATACACACACACACACACACACACACACACATTACATATATAAACACACACATTCTGTCTTTCATTAAATGTGTATATATATATATATATATATATATATATATATATATGATACAGCAATATAAAGTCATAGTATGAATCTGAAAGATGATTAAGGCTTTAAAAGCGGTTGGCTAGCCTTTTTAATCAGATATGCTCTGATCTTGATATTCTAATGAATCTGCAATCCTGAATCTGAAACAGTTGTCTGTCTTACTGTCTGGGGCAAAACCCGTGAGAGTGTAGCTCTCTGCAGCTGTGTGTGTGTATAAATCCTAAGGCCATGCAAACCCAGTTCTAAAAAGAGCTGCAGAAGGACGAGGCAGCTGAGACTCGACCTGCATCGCAAGACCTGACTGTTGCCTACAGCATCACCAAACACACAGACTCAGCGCAGCTGCCCCCAAGAGATCCTCACCCTCAGATCCTCACCCCCACCCTTAGCACGTCTGTCTGTATGAGCCGCTCGACCTCAACCCTAATGTTAAAGGATGTGTTCATGTGCACTGCAGGGAACAATTAAAAAACAGAGATGATTCAGAGCCCTTTATATAAACAGAGACATTCAGACCAGTGATGCGCCATGAAGCCAAAACCAAACCACATTATTATTATTATTTTTTAGTCAAGATTTCTTTTCACCATTACACACATTAAATAGTCTAAATATACCAAAACTACATTACTGTTTTTAGTTTTCAAAGCAAAAAATATATATTCCAAAACTGCAATTTAAAATTGTTAAAATGTTAAGTTCACAATAATATCACAAGAAAAAAACCCTCACTGATCACAAAATGACTTCAATAAATAATAATAATAATCCATCCATTATCTTCCGTTTTATCCTATATTAGGGTTGCGGGGGGGGGAGGGGTTCCCAATGCCCATCCAGGGGAGAACGTTTCGGGCGCTGGGCAGATATATCCAGGACAGGACACCAATCTATCGCTGGGCACACACTCACTCACACGCACACACTCTACAGTATATGGGGCAATTTGGAGAACTCAATTGACTTGATCCATGTGGAACTGTGGGAGTAAACCGGAGAACCCGGAGGAAACCAACATGGACACGGGGAGAACATGGAAACTCCACCCAGATGGGGATTCGAACCGGGAATCCCTAGTGCTGAGAGGAGAACATGCCAACCACTAAGCCACCGTGCCGCCCTAATAATAATAATAATAATAATAATAATAATAATATTATATATATATTTATCCCCCTCCTTACAGCGCTGGGGATTCAGATTCAAATCGAGTTGGAGTTTCAGGTTTTCTCAGTATTCACATGGGTTTCTTCTGGGTTCTCCAGTTTCCTCCCAAAGTCCAAAAACATGGATTCAAGGCAAACTGGCTGCTCTAAATTGCCCCTTTATAGTGTGTTTGTGTGAGTGTCTGTGTCCCCAGTGATAGATTGCCACCCTGTCCTGGGTGTATCTGCCCAGCGCCCGAAACGTTCTCCCCTGGATGGGCATGGGGAACCCCCCCCCCAACGACCCTAATATAGTATTGGAAGATAACGGATGGAGGGTTTACAGTTGAGTTGCACGGTATTTAGAATGTTTCCCTCTCTGTGCTGGTGATCCAGGTTCAAATCCCAATTTGGGTGGAATTTCCATGACCCCCCCCCCCTTCCAGTTTTCTGGTTTCCTCCCACAGTCAAAAACATGAATTTAAGGTGAAACGGCTGCCCTAAATTGGGCCCCATTCATAGTGTGTGTGTGTGTGTGTGTTCTGTGTGAGTGAGTGTGCCCAGTGATGGATTGGGACCCTGTCCTAAGTGTATCTGTCTATCGCCCGAAACGTTCTCCTTTGGATGGGCATGGGGACCCCCCCCTCCCCCAGTACCGGATTAGGTGGAAGATGATGGATGGAGGGTCTAAATCTCCATTCGTCATCATAAATGACATTCTGTTCTCCTGTTCTGCGAGCAGAAGTGACTCAAAGGTAAAGAGCGGTTGACTCACATCACTCGACCCGTTAAGGTGGTCTGCACATGCTTCTGAAAATCTGGATACTTGGAGGCCAGGTAGGCGAAATCCGGAGGCTTGTCTTTATAGCGATTTCGAGGATGCATGGATTTACTCAGCGCCATTTCTGTAAGCAGGTCACATTACAAAAATAAACACTCAGTGGAGGAAGAACTAAGTAAATCAGGTCTAGAACTAGTTAAAACAACAATATGCTATTCTCATTCATTCATCATCTCCCGCTTTATTCTCTATTAGGGTCGCGGTGGGGTTCCCCATGCCCATCCAGGGGAGAACGTTTCGGGCGCCAATCCATCTCTGGGCACACACTCACTCACACAGACACACTCTATATGGGGCAATTTGGAGAATTCAGTTGACTTGATCCATGTTTTTGGACTGTGGGAGGAAACCGGAGAACCCGGAGGAAACCCACGCAGACACGGGGAGAACATGGAAACTCCATCCAGATGGGGATTCGAACCGGGTATCCCTAGTGCTGAGAGGAGAACATGCTAAACACTAAGCCACCGTGCTGCATGCTATTCTGTATTACTATGGCTGGTTGTTTAGTTACAGAGCAGCTGTCATGGGCAGTGACTCCAGGGGGAAGGTGGCTCAGTGGTGAGGGATACTCTGCACAGCAGGGACACTCACATGGTGGTGATGGTGGTGTGTTAAGTGTCACCACAGTGCTGGATCTTAAACAATATGTTCACTCACTGTGAGGGTGACCAAATGTCCTGCTTTGTGCGGGACAGTCACGCAATTTCGTTATTTTTCAGGCGTCCTGCAAATTGAGACGTCGTCCCGCATTGTTATTGAAAGTCAGACGCCAGCTTTGAAACGCGTGTTTTATAATCTGACATTGGACGTCTGTGTTGTCTGTTATGGGGGGAGAGGCGGGCTGTTTGAATGTCAACCAATTGAAAACGCGGACGCATGTTAAGGGCGCGCCCACCAACACAAACATGCAAATTATGTCATATATACATATATATATATATATATGGCCCAGCGATGGACTGTATTCACATGTCTCCAGTTTCCTCCCAAAGTCCAAAAACATGGATTCAAGGCAAACTGGCTGCTCTAAATTGCCCCTTTATAGTGTGTTTGTGTGAGTGTCTGTGAGTGACTGTGTCTCCAGTGATAGATTGATGCCCTGTCCTGGGTGTATCTGCCCAGCGCCCGAGACGTTCTCCCCTGGATGGGCATGGGGAACCCCACTGCGACCCTAATAGAGGATAAAGCGGGAGATAATGAATGAATGATATATATATATATATATATATGTGTGTGTGTGGGGGGCGGCACGGTGGCTTAGTGGTTAGCATGTTCTCCTCTCAGCACTAGGGATTCCCGGTTCGAATCCCCATCTGGGTGGAGTTTCCATGTTCTCCCCGTGTCTGCGTGGGTTTGTTCCGGGTTCTCCGGTTTCCTCCCACAGTCCAAAAACATGGATCAAGTCAATTGAATTCTCCAAATTGCCCCATATAGAGTGAGTGTGTGTCCTGTGATGGATTGGCGCCCTGTCCTGGGTGCATCTGCCCAGCGTCCGAGATGTTCTCCCCTGGATGGGCATGGGGAACCCCACCGCGACCCTAATAGAGGATAAAGCGGGAGATAATGAATGAATGAATGTATGTGTGCGTGCGTGTGTGTATATATATATATATATATATACACCCACCCTCCATCCATGCATTATGTTCCGCTTTATGCTCTAATAGGGTCATGGGGGGGGGGGGGTGTTCCCCATGCCCATCCAGGGGAGAACGTTTCGGGTGCCAATCCATAACTGGGCACACACTCACTCACACAGACACACTCTTTATGGGGCAATTTGGAGAACTCAATTGACTTCCTTGTTTTTGGACTGTGGGAGGAAACCGGAGAACCCGGAGGAAACCCACACGGACACGGGGAGAATTTTATTTAAAGGTGCAGATGGAACACAGCATGCATTCAGTGAAAATGACCAAATGCAGAAACTGAATTAATGACGTCATAAAGTGAGTGGCGTGCATGTTTGCACCTCCGCAGAGACGCAGTGAGTGCAGCATTACCGTGTGACGCTCTGCAGAGGGTTTAATCTGCTCCTCTCTGCTCCTCTCTGCTCCTCTCAGCTCCTCTCAGCTCCTCTCTGCTCCTCTCTGCTCCTCTCTGCTCCTCTCTGCTCCTCTCTGCTCCTCTCTGCTCCTCTGATCTCAGACCCACGTTGCTGCAACGTCCTGTTTGTTTCTCCTCCACTATGAAGTCACCAACACGCGCCGGCTCCGGATTATGACGCAACAGAGCCGCCAAACTGAAAAGCCGAGGCTGCGTCCCAAACCGCTAACTGTTCACTTACACTACACACTTAACAGAGTCACCTTAATGCAGCCCCTCATGACACTCAGTTATCCATTATCTTCATCTTTATCCTCTATTAGGGTCACAGGGGGGTTCCCCATGCCCATCCAGGGGAGAACGTTTCGGGCGCTGGGCAGATACACCCAGGACAGGGTGCCAACCTATCGCTGGGCATACACTCACACACAGACACACTCTATATGGGGCAATTTGGAGAATTCAATTGACCTTGATCCATGTTTTTGGACTGTTCTTTCATTCATTCATTTATTAGCTTACGCTTCATCCGATATCAGGGTCGCGGGGGGGGGGGGGGGGGGGGTTCCACATGCCCATCCAGGGGAGACGTTTCAGGCGCTGGGCAGATAGACCCAGGACAGGGGGACAATCTATCGCTGGACACACACTCACACACACAGACACACTCTATATGGGGCAATTTGGAGAACTCAATTGACCTTGATCCATGTTTTTGGACTGTGGGAGGAAACCGGAGAACCCGGAGAAAACCCACGTGGACACGGGGAGAACATGGAAACTCCACCCAGATGGGGATTCGAACCGGGAATCCCTAGCGCTGAGAGGAGAACATGCTAACCACTAAGCCACCGTGCCACCCCTTCTGACTTTTTCATTACATTATTAATGTCTTCTACATTTTATATATATATACTGTATATATGGGGAGCCGTAGCTCAGTGGTTCGGGTGTTAGGCTATCAATCTGAAGGTTGAGGGGTTCAAATCCCAGCTCCACTGAAGTTACTGAAGTTAGTGGTTAGCATGATCTCCTCTCAGCACTAGGGATTCCCGGTTCCAATCGCAATCTGTGTCCGCGTGGGTTTCCTCCGGGTTCCTCCCACAGTCCAAAAAACATCCATTCATCATTTTCCGCTTTATCCTCTATTAGGGTCGCGGTGGGGTTCCCCATGCCCATCCAGGGGAGAATGTTTCGGGTGCTGGGCAGATAGACCCAGGACAGGGTGCCAATCCATCACTGGGCACACACTCACTCACACAGACACACTCTATATGGGGCAATTTTGAGAACTCAATTGACTTGATCCATGTTTTTGGACTGTGGGAGGAAACCGGAGAACCCGGAGGAAACCCACGTGGACACGGGGAGAACATGGAAATTCCACCCTGATGGGGATTCGACCCGGGAATCCCTAGTGCTGAGAGAACATGCTAACCACTAAGCCACCGTGTCGCCCTTCCAAAAACTATGGATCAAGTCAATTGTTCATTTATCCATTATCCCCCGTTTTATCCTCTATTAGGGTCGCGGGGGGGTTCCCCATGTCCATCCTGGGGAGAATGTTTCGGGCGCTGGGCAGATACACCCAGGACAGGGTGCCAATCCATCACTGGGCACACACTCACTCACACAGACACACTCTATATGGGGCAATTTGGAGAACTCAATTTACTTGACCCATGTTTTTGGACTGTGGGAGGAAACCGGAGAACCTGGAGGAAACCCACGCGGACATGGGGAGAACATGGAAACTCCACCCAGATGGGGATTCGAACCGGGAATCCCTAGTGCTGAGAGGAGAACATGCCAACCACTAAGCCACCGTGCCCCGCCCTCAAGTCAATTGAATTCTCCAAATTGCCCCATATAGAGTGCGTCTGTGTGAGTGAGTGTGTGCCCAGCAATAAATTGGCACCCTGTCCTGGGTGTATCTGCCCAGCGCCCGAAACGTTCTCCCCTGGATGGGCATGGGGAACCCCCCCTCGACCCTAATAGAGGATAAAGTGGGAGATAATGGATGGATAAAAAAAAGAAACACAATGAACAAAGTTCATGAACAGAGGAAAGTCTGTCCAGTGTTCCCAAGATCTTATTAAATTTGCACACCAGGCTGAATAGAATAAAATTAGAGGAGTCTGGGTTTAAAATGTGAAGGACAGAAATAACCTCAGCATTGACCGCTTGGGTCAAAATGGGTTACGTGGCTGTGTCGGCAAAATTACCGCAATTAAGAGATGAAATTAATGGCCCACAATCCAATTAAAAGACAAGGAAATCCATATGCAAAGCAATGATCAATAGTATCAACACAATAAGCACTAGAGCGGTGATTCGTTGCATTTGTTCTTTAATTATGTTAACAGTTGGCTAAGAAAACAATGATACCATCGAAGCAAAAGTCCCATCAGAGGCGTGAAGCCACCTATCTATTCACAAAGCAAGAAGAGCGGACAGATGAAATCGCAGCTAGAGAGGTCCACAAACACTCTGTACATTAGTCCGTCAGAGGAGTGCAGTGGTGGGATTGCTTAAGACCTGGTCGACGGCACGGGGGCCACAACGCCAGCATTCACACGGTATGCTTCGTATTGGGAACGTTGGGAACGTCGAGTCGTGTATCGGCAAACACCAAAATGAGAATCGGCGCTAGATGTTCGGATCAAGGGGGAAAGCAATTTGGAAGTCTAATAGGAACGTCCAGCGTGATTCCGGTTCGTTTTGGTTAAAGCTTAGAGTCCACACGTTCTGTAATAACGCAGTACGTCATTCTCGGGTCGGATCGCTTTCAAGGTTTGGAAAGCGGCGTGGGAAAATCGCATCGGCGGCGTTTGCTCGAGTGGGCACTTTCTTCCTCAGTCTGCCGCAATCCCATCACGGATAAAAGATCACGAGCGCACACACAGGCGCAGTCTGTCTACAACCACATACTTCACTCGTCACGATTAGCATGCCAGCTGACCTACCTGGTAGGGAACCTGCTCTTTTATTAGACAAAAGATTATTTTTTTTTTTTACAAAGCGGTTAAGGAAATCAGGAATAATTTCCCATGTCTATTTTTAGCACTTGGATTCGATCAAGTGCCAGAGGGTCTGAGATTAGTGCTTTAATTCACGGCTGCCTGGATCAGCACAGAGCCCCAACCAGACAGCTCAAGCCTCGGTACTGTTACATGCAGCAGTGCTAGAATAAAGGTTTACACTTCTTTACACTAACTTCTAATCAGACATTCAGCAGCAGCAGCGGCGGCGGCAGGTTCGTTCCATATGAGAGGAAGTTGCTAGATAAACAGACTGGTTAAGCAATGGAATTCTTTATTATATAATTGCATTGTGATGAAAAGGGTCATTTAAATGATATCGATTGAAGCATGTATTAAAAGTCTTAAATGCCTTCGACCTTTAGCCCGAAACGAGGGACGATCTAATGAGAGGGATGTGCAAGTTCATTCTTTTCGTAACCGTTTTGCCGTCCAAGACGAAAGCAGGCCTTCGGCTGGGATTTCTCAAATCATTTCCCATACTGCTTTAACATAACATTTCGGTTAAACGTGCTATTCGTCAGACAGAAGACGAGTAAGTATTAGAGTAAGAGAGTCACCGGCACTCCGGGTCCTCTGGGCGGTCGGTGGTTTGGTGACCGCCAGGGCCGGCTGCTGGGAACGACGGGAATCGCCATCGAGGCGAGATTTCCACGGCGAGATCGATCCCTTCATCTCGTTAGGCTCTTTAAGAATTTCGTTTCCCACCAACCCATCAGACGATACGGATCTAACGGAGGCAGAAAAAAAATCCATTCGCATCGTAAAACACCATGAAGCTCGCCACCGGCCTGCTTTGATCTGAGTTCCGGCACCTTTGCACATCCCCCCCCCTCCCCGCTGCACACTGGGAAACACTTTGAGCCCTCGTCACGTTTCTCATGCTTAAGGTCCAAACCGAGACTTTTCCAAAGGTGCATGGGAAGAACATCCAGTCGGCACCGACCTTCTCAGCCTATCAGCAGATAAGGTTATTTAAGAGGACATGAGGACATGAATCCTGCCGAGGGCAACGTCCACTCTGCAGGAAAAAAACGGAATAAAGCGGAAGGGAACCAACACACTGTAAGAGCACCACCAGCCAATCCAAGTGCTTTAGGAGCGTCAGTCCGGTGCCCAGCCATACTGAAGTGCTTTTTAAAGGACAAAGCTTGAAATCTAAGTAGATGGCTGTGCTGTGCTGTGCGTACACAGGTAAGGAGTGAGCGGTTCTCTAATCGCAATCACGCCACGTCTATGGGGTTTGGTCATTCTCTCAGTAGGACGTTTCATGACTAGAGTACAAAGATCCATTCCCCAATGTTGGTAGAAGTCTTGGATGTTAAAAGATCATCTAGTTGCACAATAAGAGAATATAAGCACACTTTAGAATTATGTTACAAAGCTACCGATAATTCGGAGAAACCCTAAAGACAAATAAATCTTCATTTAGGTATAATAGGAATTCCTTTTTGTTGTCCCCTCGGTCTCAAAGTGTCCCCGTGTTAGGCACCGACAGCCTACGACAGTGACAAAAAGAAAACAAATAAAGAAAGATCTAAGTAAAAAAAAAAGAAAGAAACGGACAAACGAAACCTACAAAACGAGGACGACACTGTCGTTAATTTATCAGTATAGTGCCCTACATTAACCCAATCAGTTTATGCCTTCAGTAGGTCAAGCTGAGTGAGAGTTCAGCCCGGGTCAAACCTACAGTACTTCCAGACGACGTTATGCAAATTTACAGTATACCATTTGGATTTACCATGCAAGAATACTTTTGTGTGTGTAACATTTAATAGCATGACATCCAGAATAATTTACATAAAATGGACAGAGGTTATTGAACCAGAGCTAAGTGAGTCATAACCATGGTGCTCGAGTGCATCCAGGGGAGACAGAGGAGGGAGTGAAATGGGTCAGGGGTAAACGGGGTGCGGCAACCGTGAGGTCCAGTGGTCAGATCAGCGACACTCCCACACTTTTAGTGCCTGATCTACACTTCCGGTGACCACATACGGAGCAGTCTTGTGGAAATCTGCAAAATAAAAAAATTAAAAATAAGTAAAACTGATGTAAGATGTAAAACTGATTGAAAATTTTAAATTATGTAAATGTTTTTCGACCGCTTGGGTCAAAATGGGTTACGTGGCTGTCTTGGCAAAATTAC
>JAFMOC010000058.1:2535000-2542500 GCA_019802505.1 Corydoras sp. C115 | reverse complement strand
GACAAAATCTTTAAATACATTAGGCATTACAATAAAAGGAAAGTGACAGCCAATTTGCCCTGGGTGGCTTTGTTCTAGAAGAGCATAAGAAGGCATAAAAAGCTAATTACACAGGAACCAGTTTAAAGCTACCAGACTGGTGATGAAGACGAAGAGTTTGAAATACAAAAGACCCTCGGAACAGGATTTTGCCGGAGGGAGGAGAATTAAGATGCTGTCCAAATCTCCTAATCTCTTAAATGGAGAGAGCAACTAAGAACGGATGAGACAGAAGTGTTTTGCACCAGCCAGAAGAAAGACTGACAGATGGGGGAAGGGTAGGAGGCAGGGGATCTGAAGGGGAGGGGGGGGCTCTTAAACGCTTCCCTCAGTCACTACAGTCTGTCAGTCTGAGGGCCACATGGCAGTTTAACTGACGGGTGTAAATTACACACCACCTGATCTGAACACAGGAGAAGCTGTTGCTCACATGTTATTTAAATAGAAATATAAAAACAGCATGATTTAAATGTTGCCATGTTTCTTTGGGTCAAAAAAAGTTACAAAATTCATTCATTCATTATCTTCCGCTTTATCCTCTATTAGGGTCGCGGTGGGGTTCCCCATGCCCATCCAGGGGAGAACGTTTCGGGCGTTGGGCAGATACACCCAGGACAGGACGCCAATCCATCGCTGGGCACACACTCACACACACACACTCTATATGGGGCAATTTTGAGAATTCAATTGACTTGATCCATGTTTTTGGACTGTGGGAGGAAACCGGAGAACCCGGAGGAAACCCACGCAGACACGGGGAGAACATGGAAACTCCACCCAGATAGGGATTCGAAGTAATCTAAAAATTAGGTGCTAGAGATCAATGAGTTTGCACATTTTAATGCTGTGTACAAACTAGGGGTGCGGAACCCGATTCGATTCCGATTTTTGAGGTCACGATCCGATTCAGAAACGATTTTCGATTCAGAATCAATTTAATCAGTTGAAATGGTCTTTAACTTTTGCTTAAATTATGTGATTGACAAGATGAAACAATTTAAACAAAGAGAACATTTGTTTAAAACAATACTTCAGGGTCCTTCCTGTATCAAATCGTTTTGCATCATTTTATATTTATAAAAAAATAGAATTGTGCATAAAATTCTGTAAGTAAAATGAGCAGTATTATGTTCGCTTAGCTGCATGGCTTTTTCTTACACAAAAAACATCCATCAATGAACAAATAATAATAATTTAAAAAATTATTATTGGGCACTTTGAATCGATTTAGAATCGTCAGAACTACGATATCGCGATTCTTTGAAGAATCGATTTTGTTCAGCACCCCTAGTAAAAACTACACCTTTGTTTCGACACTCATTAAACATTGTCCTACTAGAGCCACAATTCTCTATACATTTTGTTAGTCCCTTACTTTGTTCTATAATGGTGAGGACCCTTTACAGATTGGGTGGTGGGTGTATCATTCTCAGTGCTGCAGAGATAGTCATTTATAATGGCATGTGTTGTGCAGTTCCATGTGGATCAAGCACCTCACTATATCCACTCACTGTGAACTCTATAATACACCTTCACCTTATTGCTCTGCCATGTAAGATCAGAAACAGTAGGTCATCTGTTGCGGTCATCTTCTAGCCTTATAACAGTACCACTAGCTCCTCTAGTGGGGTTTACACTCACCATGCATGGTCCTGATGCACTCAAAGCCCTGAAAGTCCCATAGTTTGATAGTCATGTCCGCTGAACAGGAAGCTAGCAGCTTTCCAGTCTGGTCAAAGGAGATGTCCTGCACGGAGTCTGTATGGCCTTTAAGGGTACGTTCAAAGTCCCCTGCTTCATAGTCCCATACCTAAAACGAACAACGAATAACACCTTTTTAAAGCAGTTCACTGCAACACTGTGAGACATCTGTAAAATAAAGCAACTAAAGCATGTCCAAGTTAGCAGGTTCTCCCAGCGTCTGTAGATTTTCTCGAGAAGCTCCAGTTACCATCCATGATCCAAACACAATGCATCTTAAGGAGTCTGTGCGTCTGTCCTTATAATAATAATAACAGCCAACAAGCCACTGTTGTTCGTTGCCCGGTGCTTAATTGCTGACAACAGGGCAAGCTAGGTTCTCAAAATATTGTTTGTTTTTTAATTCAGAAATTGAATGCATCATAGCAGGGACCATCTTTCTGTAAAGTGAAAGTACTAAGTGACGCACCACCATGCCACCCTTCAGCTTACTGTAGACTGTTCCATCTTAAATCTGTTTAGCATCTAGAATTTTTATGCTTTAGAACTGCTATAAATTTGTAAATAAATAAATAAATAAATAAATGAAGTCGGGCTTTGTTGGTTAGCATGTTCTCCTCTCAGCGCTACGGAGTCCCGGTTCGAATCCCAATCTGGGTGGAGTATCCACGTTCTCCTCGTATCCACATGGGTTTCCTCCCACAGTCCAAAAACATGCATCAAGGTCAATTGAGTTCTTCAAAATTGCCCCATATAGAGTGTGTCTGTGTGAGTGAGAGTGAATATGCCCAGTGATAGATTGGCGCCCTGTCCTGGATGTATCTGCCCAGCGCCCGAAATGTTCTCCCCTGGATGGGCATGGGGAACCCTCCCCCGCGACCCTATTAGAGGATAAAGTGGAATATAGTGGATGGATGGTAAGAGGGAGCAGATCCAGAAACGGTCCTGTAGATCAGAGTCAGTGTCTTGTGCTGAATGTAAGCAACTACAGGGAGCCAATGGAGAGAAATGAGTATTGCAGTGACATGAGCTCACATGGGCTGGTTTAACAAGACGGGCTGCAGAGTTAATGCGATGTGCTAATGCCAGGCTGACAGAACTGGCACATATTTGGCCATAGATCTCATCATGGGCATGGAAACATACTGGAGTCACTTATGTTTATACAAAGAGTTCAGTCAACCAAGATGCATAACTCAATTACAGTGGAGGACAGATGCCGAGGACAATGGTAACGAAAACTATAACTCTCTATGGTAGGAAGGCAGAACAGACATTATGACATGAATACGCCTGTAAGTGAGGAAAGTGCAAACACAAAACAGAGCTCATGAATAATTCTGTAAGAGTGATAAACGACAGGTGGTTAAAAGCATCTGCAACAAGCCAGCTTACCTTTATTGTAGCATCTTCTGAGGCTGACACCATGACACTAAAGACTGGGTGGAAGATGACCTTGGTGACGGGACTCCTGTGGCCACTGAGCGCATATCTCTCTGGAGGACGAGGGATCCATTCTTTGGGGTCTCGTTTCTGTCCTATAGGGCCTCCTAAAGTGATCTCTTCTTTCGCTTCATTAAGCTTTGATTCCAATTCCATCACCTTCAGAGGAGTAGTGAGGGGGTGTGCGATAAATTATTTAATGAATATGTGCACTGAATCATTATTGCATAAGGAGTTTTTCTTCTTAAATTAAATTTAAAAGCAGGGAATTTGCATCTATGTTCATGCTCTGCTCTGTTCTATATACAGCCAGCTCTGTTTTACAGAAGTGGAACTGATTTATTTAAATTATATACAAACCTTCTTCTGTAATCTGATGACTGAAGTCCATTTCTTTTCCAAAAGGCCAGCATACTTTTTATCCAATTCCTCATTCTATAAACAAAAAAAAACAAGCGTATTAAGGTCTAAGAATAAAGAATTACATGTCACAAATTCAGAATAAGCTTTATTAAACTACACACTGTCTAAATCAATGACAAGTCATTTCAGCCAAATCCTGATTATCCGAGACTGAAATTATATTAAATAAAAAATATTCCCTCATTATATACATATATATATTTCATCCATCCATCCATCATCTTGGATGCCCAAATGTAATGCCGACCTCAGTGATCTATTTACTTACAGTACACATTAAACTGATTAAATAAGGCAGAGACAGTATATGATCATAGAACAAATATTGTTCTAAACCATTTTACAATATATTTACATTACATTTGGTCATTTAGCAGATGCTTTTATCCAAAGCGACTTGCAAGGTGAGCACAGGGTTAATCACAACATCCCTGGAGCAATGAGGGTTAAGGTTCTTGCTCAAGGACCCACATTGGTAACTTCAGTGGACAACCTTCAGATTGATAGCCCAACACCCTAACTACTGAGCGACGACGCCCATGAATGTTTTCATGAACGTTTTTGAGTCTGAGAATTTATTGAGTATAAAATTGAGTTGTCGGTCATCCACATGTTTGTTTGTTTTGTTTGTTTAATGCCCCGTATACTCTTAGGTTATTTACAGGGCAAGAGAGGTTATGTATGTAGCTAGATGTCCATACCAATTAATTTTATAGTCATCCACATGTAAAAGACTGAAACCTAAATACTACATGAAATATAATATCGCTTACATATTAAGGTTTTGCTTGGGACTTAAATGGGTAGTGCATTCTATGATATTTTGATTCTACAGTCACTGCAGTATTTGTTCGCTTTCAAAAAAGTAAAAAAAAAAGATTAAACTGTTCCCAACGCAAATGATGCAGAGAGGAGTGTGTGGGCTTGAGCTTTTGGTAGAATCAAATTAACGTTCTCTGAAGGAAAGAGCGCAACTGCATTAACAGGAAGAAAGAGAAACTCCAACTTTGGTTACTAAGACGATATTCACAGGTTTTTAGAGTTTGCTGATATCTTTTACTTCTCATGTTAACTGGTGGTTTTTAACATGACATCACTAGCTGTAACTACATGACACTGTGGTGGTGGTGGTGCAAACGTGAAGACATCACAGACACACAAAAAAAATGTTCGTAAACAATTCTACATTCAACACTGTGTCTATAATATTCAGATTATAATATAAGACAGCGGCACGGCATGTTCTCCTCTCAGCGCTAGGGATTCCCGGTTTGAATCCCCATCTGGGTGGAGTTTCCATGTTCTCCCCGTGTCCGCGTGGGTTTCCTCTGGGTTCTCCAGTTTCCTCCCACAGTCCAAAAACATGGATGAAGTCAATTGAGTTCTCCAAATTGCCCCATATAGAGTGTGTGTGTGAGAGTGTGTGCCCAATGATAGATTGGCGCCCTGTCCTGGGTGTATCTGCCCAGCGCCCGAGATGTTCTCCTCTGGATGGGCATGGGGAACCCCCCCCACGACCCTAATATAGGATAAAGTGGAAGATAATGGATGGATAATATAAGACTCAACATTTCTTAGAAATGGCGTTACAATGTACTGACCTTTAGACATTCATGTTGACATTACATATTACCTTTATATTATATAAAACAGTTACAGTTATTAGTTCCATTATAGTGAACATCCCTGTGAATGTAGACAGACAACGCTTCCATCACATCACGGGTTTCTCATTCTCTTCGGGATAATGAACACTTTTGAGCAGTGGGTGGATGTTGATAGATCTTACTGTCAGCCTGTTCAGAATTTGCTTTGCTCCTCAACTGAGATCCTGAGAATGTTTGTACCCCAACCTTATAATGACACTTCTCCTTTACTCAAAGCAAATGCCATCAAATCCTGATATCCATTTTTAGACTTACTTCTATGCAGCAGCAAAAAAGCAGGTTTGCACCTTACGTCTAAAAATAAATTATAGAGATAAAAAATATTGGGAACCCCCGCCCCCATTGCAGGGCAAGGCTTACAATATATTAGAGTGTCTATGGAAACTGGCCAGGCGTATAGAAGAGCCTTTGTGAGGTCAGCCTTTCATGTTGGCTTACTATCTTTTTGAAATAATCTGTACAGGGGTGTCCTGCACTGTCCATGATGCTTGGCTGCTCTAGGAGGATGAGTGAAGTATGTTCAAGTTCAAGTAATTTATTTATAAAGCACTTTTTACAATATCACATTGTCACAAAGCAGCTTTACTGTGTTATAAGCCTTTAAGCCCCCAAAGAGCAAGCCGAAGTGACAGTGGCAAGAAAAAAACACCCTTTTGTGTTGTTATCTTAAGGAAGAAATCTTGGGAGGACCAAGGCTCAGTGAGGGACTCATCCTCCAAGGCGTTTTTTCTGAGCCTTGGTCCTCCCAAAGGTTTCTTTCTTAAAAGCAACTTTTCATTCATTCATTCGGTCATTTAGCAGATGCTTTTATCCAAAGCGAGGACAGGGTTGATACAGCATCCCTGGAGCAACGAGGGTTAAGGGTCTTGCTCAAGGACCCACATTGGTAACTTTAGTGGACCTAGGATTTGAACCCCCAACCTTCAGATTGATAGCCCAACACCCTAACCACTGAGCTACCACGCCCACTCTTAACAGGGAAGTTTTTCTCAGCACTGTTGCTTCGGCTCGTTCTTTACGAGTTCAGGCTTTGTGACAATGTACCATTGTAAAAAGTGCTATATACATATATGAACTTGAACTTATTTACATTTTAGTTTACGGCAAATTTGAGGCAGAGGGTAAAAGCTGTAGAAACACCCTGGATATGCCACCAGCCTATTGCAGACAAAGACATACTTAAAGCTGGGGCATTTTCATAATGCCAGTTCACTGATGAGCACATTTTGGACTGTGACCGGAAACTAGAGTAGTTGGATAATGACCAAGAAGGGAAGAAGAGAACAAAAGTGTACAAAGTAGGGACCTTGTCTATGGGAATTGTCTATTTATTCCCAGTCCTGCCAAGGAATTAAATGCAGGGCCACATCGAATGTGACAAGCTTTGGTTTATGCTATTGATTAGTTTTAATATTATTATTATTATTATTGGGTGGCACGGTGGCTTAGTGGTTAGCACGTTCGCCTCTCAGCACTAGGGATTCCCGGTTCGAATCCCCATCTGGGTGGAGTTTCCATGTTCTCCCCGTGTCCGCGTGGGTTTTCTCCGGGTTCTCCGGTTTCCTCCCAAAGTCCAAAAACATGGTTCCAGTCAATTGAATTCTCCAAATTGCCCCATATAGAGTATTTGTCTGAGTGAGTGTGTGCCCAGTGATAGATTGGCGTCCTGTCCTGGGTGTATCTGC
This sequence comes from Corydoras sp. C115, assembly GCA_019802505.1. Taxonomy (NCBI): domain Eukaryota; kingdom Metazoa; phylum Chordata; class Actinopteri; order Siluriformes; family Callichthyidae; genus Corydoras; species Corydoras sp. C115. Next base: position 2,535,542 of record JAFMOC010000058.1, on the reverse strand, counting down.
CCAGCGCCCGAAACGTTCTCTCCTGGATGGGCATGGGGAACCCCCCCCCCACGACCCTAATAGAGGATAAAGTGGAAGATAATGAATGAATGATTATTATTATTATTATAATAATCTTAAATTTAATGTAATTGCTTGAAAGCAACTAATGATTTTCTTTGAATTAATAGAATACATTATGTTTGATCAGTGTATATTGGAAGTGTTCATATCTTCTATAGTTTATTGTACCCATACAAAATTTTTCCATAAGCAAGTCAGACTAATGAATTTAACTGCTGTTTGGATCCTGAGGTTAAATCTGAGCCTCGGCAAACATACTAGCCTGACTTGAGCACAACCTCAATTTTTTTTTCCAAAGCCCACGGCAGAATAAAACACCTACAGCCAAAATAAACCAACATCTGAAGTTGTGTGATAAACACCGTGTCCACATGGTAGATATTATTTGCTTTAAACAAAAGAAGCACCTCAGCAGAATGGTGTTAAAACCATGGTGTCTAATTAAATAGAGCTTTTGGCCGAGCACTGCCGACTACGCA
>JAFMOC010000058.1:2465000-2530000 GCA_019802505.1 Corydoras sp. C115 | reverse complement strand
AAAATATACACAGAACAAAACCTTAGCATATTTTGCAAACACTAATAAGGGCGTTTTTCAAAAATAAAATTCATTTATGCCTTAAAAAGGGTAAGAATAAAGAGCCAAATATGGGCATATTATGGGAGTGGTAGCTCAGTGTTTATGGTATCAATCTGAAGGTTGTGGGTTCAAATCCCTTGAGTCCTTGAGTAAAAATTTTAACCCTCAATGATCTGACCCCATACATAAGTTGGGATAATTGCAAGTCGGGGCGACACATTGGCTTAGTGGTTAGCACGTTCTCCTCTCAGCACTAGGGATTCCCGGTTCGAATCCCCATCTGGGTGGAGTTTCCATGTTCTCCCCGTGTCCGTGTCGGTTTCCTCCGGGTTCCTCCCACAGTCCAAAAACATGGATCAAGTCAATTGAATTCTCCAAATTGCCTCATATAGAGTGTGTCTGTGTGAGTGAGCGATAGATTGGCACCCTGTCTTGGGTGTACAGTTGTGATCAAATTTATTCAACCCCCACTAAAATAAAGTGTTTTGGCCAGTTTGACATTGATTTGGATCATTTCAGTCATCTTATTTACAATTATATCAAAGAGGCACTTATAAATTAGACAAATATAACAATATTTATGATGGAATAACCACAAATGTCTTTACTGTGCTCACATCATTATCAGTTTTATTCAACCCCCTAGTGACATTATTTTTTAGTACTTAGTACAACATCTTTTTCCAGTTATGACAGCTTTCAAGCGTGAAGCATAGCTTGACACAAGTGTCTTGCAGCGACCTATGGGTATCTTAGCCCATTCTTCATGGGCAAAAGCCTCCAGTTCAGTCACATTCTTAGGCTTGCGCACTGCAACTGCCTTCTTTAGGTCCCACCAGAGGTTCTCAATTGGATTTAAGTCTGGTGATTGCGATGGCCACTCTAGAATGTTCCAGCCTTTCATGTTCAACCATGCTCTAGTGGACTTGGATGTGTGCTTCGGATCATTGTCCTGTTGGAAGGTCCAACGTCTCCCAAGCCGCAGGTTTGTGACTGACTCCATCACATTTTCCTCCAAGATCTCCTGGTACTGAAGGGAATTCATGGTACCCTGCACACGTTGAAGCTTTCCTGTACCATTAGAAGCAAAACAGCCCCAAAGCATAATTGACCCCCCGCCATGCTTCACAGTAGGCAAGGTGTTCTTTTGTTCATAAGCCTGGTTCTTCCTCCTCCAAACATAGCGCTGGTCCATTGTCCCAAACAGTTCTAATTTAGTTTCATCTGACCACAGTACACTGTCCCAAAACCTTTGTGGCTTGTCCACATGACTTTTGGCATACTGCAGTCGACTTTTCTTGTTCTTTGGAGTCAGCAAGGGGGTGCGCCTGGGAGTTCTGGCATGGAGGTCTTCGTTATGCAGTGCGCGCCTTATTGTCTGAGCTGAAACTTCAGTGCCCACATCTGACAGGTCTTTCTTCAGTTCCTTAGCAGTCACGCGGGGATTTTTCTCCACATTACGCTTCAGGTAGCGCACAGCAGTCGCGGTCAGGATCTTCTTTCTGCCACGACCAGGTAACGTTTCCACTGTGCCCTTTAACTTGAACTTGCGAATGATACTTCCGATAGTGTCTCTTGGAATATTTAACAACTTCGCAATCTTTTTATATCCATTGCCATTCTTGTGAAGAGCAATAACCTCTTCTCTTGTCTTCTGGGACCATTCTCTTGCCTTCACCATGCTTGTAAACACACCAGTAGATGTCTAGAAGGAGCTGAGTATCACAGTCCTTTTAAATCTGCCTAATTGGTGCTTATCATGCTTGATTGCTGCTCGTTGACATCCACAGGTGTTTTCAATACCTGATTGAAAACACTGGAATGAACCTCTGTTCTTATGAGTGGTAGTTGTAAAGGGGTTGAATAATTGTGTCAATGAAGAAATCACAAAAAGGCCATTTAATACTTTATGACAAAAACAATTGATGCTATCTTAGTTGCATTTAGTTCTTTAACAAGTCCTTGTAAGATTTCATTATGAACACAATTACAAATGTGCACTGAATTCCATAAAACCCTTCGCAGCATTGGGGGTTGAATAAATTTGATCACAACTGTATATGCCCAGCGTCCAAAACGTTCTCCTCTGGATGGGCATGGGGAACCCCACCACGACCCTAATAGAGGATAAAGCGAAAGAAAATGGATGGATACTTGCAAGTCGCGTTGGATAAAAGCATCTGCTAAATGACTTAATATAATGCCTCTTGCTCATTACACTATATGAACTACTGCAACTGCAACCTGGGCAGCAGAGCAACTCTACAGATTTGGTTTTTATTTTAAATATTTGTATTTGTACATGTGAACATTTAGGTCATTACTAGAGGGTGAGAACAGAGTCTATCTTTGTTCTCTTTATTGTCACCTCATCACTTCATCATAGAAACAGCCACACAGCATGTTATGTTTCAAGCGGTTTCAAGGCAATAACCAAACAAGTAATTAAAATTATTGCATTTGTAAGTCGCTTTGGATAAAAGCGTCTGCTAAATGACTAAATGTAAATGTAAATAATTAAACTTACATGTTTAATATATTTAAGAACATTTGCTGCATGTGCAAATTTAGACTCTAATGATCAGCCTTTCAAATCCATACTGGCTGCATAATGAAGATTAATTTGAACTTTTCTTTGCAACAGGTTTAACCCGACTGACGGGACTACGACAGCGAGTCTTCAATTCGTTCTCAAGTCTTATTGAACATACTTGTACAGTTAAATGTTTTGGGAGTGGCAGCGATTTTCAAGCCCAATTGCCCTAATGTTTTTTTTATAATCTTGTAATGATCACTTGACAAAGCACACCCAACACTGGCATTTCGATTTGAAAAGCTTTAAAGGAACTGTCGACTGTAATGAGACATATGTAACATGTTTCTGTGTAACATAAAGGAGTTAAATTAAAGCCCTTTTGTTAAGCACAGAGTACTAATCTCACTGAACACCTCACTGAACACCTACGGAATGAATTGGATTGCTGAGTGCGAGCCAAAGTCATTTGCTTTACTGTCAATGTCTTTTATAAAAACTACCGCTGGGTTAGCACCAACTCGGAGACATTTAACGAGACCCTCGTTAGCATATCTTTAGAGGTTTCTAATTCTGTACAAGTAAAAGCAAATTGTTCCTTAAATGGCACTTAGATTCTTGAGTTGTGAGGAACTTGTCAAACAAACGGTGACCCTTCTGCCCTTTTGGGGTAGTTGACCGAACAATCATAAATTGCCAGCTTAGCAAAAAAGAATTGATGATGCAACAAATACCAGCAGCAAATACCATGAAATCTGATGATACAACAAATACCAGCACTATCTGTCTAAGAGCTTATCAATATTTTGTTAGTGACAATTCAAGAACAAGTTCCAATAAAGGACTGATATTAACAGCCATTCATAAAGCTGCTGCCAAACCTTTTACCTTTGGACCTGCTGCATGCACTCATTATTAAAACAATATACAAGTTTTATTAGGTACAATTAGTACAACAAATACATGTACTTTGTAGTCTATAAACTATTCCTTTAAATGGTCAGCAACCCCACAAAACCACCAAATAGTAGCACATTGATAAAACACTGTCTATCCACTGCGTAACCTCATCTGTTGCTGCACATTTAGTGTATTTTATCTCAGAATCTCACAACATGCATCCTACAGGACACTGGGAGCTGGACATTTTTGGTTTTTGGACCAGTTTTAGTGATTTTTTTTTAAACTTCCAGCAGCAGTTCAGGGTGGGATTTACTCAATACCAGTACAACACGGCAATGTCACCAGTATGGGATTAGCACTGCTGTACTAAAAAGGGATCTAGCTGAAAACAGACTGCCTGTAATTGTAAAGTAATAACTGCACGGTGATGGGTAAAATCTGAGAAACTTAAGTGTACTGTGGAAAAATGTTTATTAAAATTGTCATTGTTTAGTTTATTTACTTATTTGGCTTTTATTATTACTATTAATAATAATAATATTAATAATAATATGGCGGCACGGTGGCTTAGTAGTTAGCATGTTCTCCTCTCAGCACTAGGGATTCCCGGTTCGAATCCCAATCTGGGTGGAGTTTCCATGTTCTCTCCGCGTCCGCGTGGGTTTCCTCCGGGTTCTCCGGTTTCCTCCCAAAAACATGGATCAAGGTCAATTGAATTCTCCATATTGCCCCATATAGAGTGTGTTTGTATTTGTGTGAGTGAGTGTGTGCCCAGCGATAAACTGGCGTCCTGTCCCGAAACAATCTCCCCTGGATGGCATTGGGAACCCCCCACTCCCCGCGACCCTAATAGAGGATAAAGCGGAAGATAATGGATGGATGGAAGTGCAAGGTGAGTAAAATATATAAAATAGACAAGGAGTGAAAAAACAATTTAAACCTTATAAAGAGACCAACGGGTGTATTCACCCTGTCGGGATCTCATTTTAATAAATATTTGAGAACACGCCTGAGCCAGGACACATTTTTGGTGATTTACAGTAACAGTTAGAAGACAATGGAGGGGTCATATGACACTTTCTTTTAAAGCATTATTGATTGTACAGCACAGTTTTATTTGTAAGCCTGAGAAGATTGTGACCATAACTAGCTTTACGAAACAAAACCAAAAGTAGAAATATAATGTTGGAGGATTTGTGGTTTTCTTGACATAAAACCCTGCAGAAGTCCTTAAAATAAAACCTTAAAAGCACACTATACTGTCAACATTGTCTCGCAGTACTTTCCTCAAAGCTTATATCCTAAATGCAAACATCAGCTTCTTTCTTCTTTACATTAAGCCAATGTACTATCTCTGTACCTGCTTTAAAACCTGTCACACGCTTTGTTCAGTCAAAAAAAATATAATAATAAAAAGCTTCCGACTTAAACATGTTCCCTAAACAACATTAACAATAGCAGAAAAAAAGATAAACATTACAAATCTACTTTAAAGCTTCATGTAAGCAGAGCCAATCATAGGCCTTGTACAGTGTTAAAAGCTTTTTCTTTCACAAGCACTGAACAAATTCCAAGAACAGCGACTTCAGCAGCTTCTGCATGACGGCATGAGTGTGACCGACATTACCTCATGTTTCTCAGAAGGGTGCGCCTGAGACTGTTTTTCCCTCTCGGTATTCACCATCACAACCACATTAAAGCCAGTGAGAAAGGCCCATCGTCCATTTTATCTGTAACCTGCTCCACACTGACAGCCAGAATTACAAAGGTTTATCGTTTCTTATTCTAAAGAAACATTGTTTGGTTATTGCCTTGAAACCGCTTGAAGCATAACACGCTGTGTGGCTGTTTCTATGATGGTGAAGTGATGAGGTGACAATAAAGAGAACAAAGATAGACTCTGTTCTCACCCTCTAGTAATGACCTGAAATGTTCACATGTACTCTTCTAATTCAGGAATCGGCCGAGCAAACTAAAGGTCATCAAATCTACAGGAGAACCGCTTCACTTAGCAGAAATTAGCAAAGATTACTTTAAAAATTCTCATGTCTTGGATAGTGTTGCTAGACCTCTTAAAGATTATTCAATCCCCAGAGTTTTGAATATCATGGTTAAGATGTTCTGGAGGAGAAAATGTATAATTGTGTCCAGTCTGCATAAAAGGATTTTGGTTTGGTGGTTTATTAAATGAATAGGACAAAGATAAAAAAAGAACAACAATAAAGGATGCAACAAATACTATTAAGGTGGAAAAAATTTGTAATCAATTAAAGAAGATAATAATTTTTTATATATATATATAAAAAAAACACAAACATATCATTCATTCATTTATCCTCTATTAGGGTCGCGGTGGGTTTCCCCATGCCCATCCAGGGGAGAACATTTCGGGCGCTGGGCAGATACACCCAGGACAGGGCGCCAATCCATCGCTGTGCACACACTCACTCACACAGACACACTATATGGGGCAATTTGGAGAACTCAATTGACTTGATCCATGTTTTTGGACTGTGGGAGGAAACCGGAGAACCCGGAGGAAACCCACGCGGACACGGGGAGAACATGGAAACTCCACCCAGATAGGGATTCAAACTGGGAACCCCTAGTTTGCTGAGAGGCAAACGTGCTAACTACTAAGCCACTGTGTCGTCCCATTTCATAATTGCAGCTTAATTTTTTTTTCTTTGAAAACAAACAACAAAAATATGCACTGCGAAAAAAATCCGGCTTTGGTATTTCACAATTTGGCCGGATTTTTTCTTCGGTTTGTTTGGATTCAGCTACAGCAAAAAACTCTTTTTTCGGTGCATTCTTAATTAGAAGGGTGTATTTAGTTATGACTCTCTACAGCTTTGTTATTTTAGTTTTAGCCCAAGACCAACAAAGTACACAGAGCTGATCACAGAAATGCATCTAAATATATATTTTTTAAACTGTCACACTAGACCTCAAGTAAGGGATAACAGGAAAAAGAGCTAGTTATAAAGTTATCATCTTACATCCGATCATACAGCTGCATTTTTATCAAAGCTTCCACATGTATTAATTAATGGATTTTAATGGATTAATGGGTGTTTGGGTGGAAAATTTTTAAAGTAAATAATGCAGGGTAATTAAAAACTCCACCTTGGATTGCAAAAGGCTACAATTTGCGAACACTGCGTGTAAAATGGCAAGTCAATCGAATGTGATGTAAATACCCTCATCTGTCCGATGACTTGACAGGACAGATGTTTTGCCGGTGTGCTTATTTATTAATGTATATAAACACAACACATACGTACTTTTACTCTTCTCTTCTCTGGAAATCCTTTTGTTCCCAGTTAATGGTTCCCAATAGACAGAACGTTTGAACAATTTCTTTAATTTGGTAAGTTCAATGTGCCTCAAGCGTCACAGAGATTAGCCTCATCTGTTAACTTCCTGTCATTGACATTTTGTCTACTTGTACCACTGGTAAATATCACGGCTGGTTTGGTTAAAACACTGTGCAATGCTTCAGACTAAAGAAACAGCAAAAATCACTGGAGAACATGGTTCCTGCTGAAGGCTGTTTAATGAAACGGGTCACTAAACAATCTTGAAATGAACACGTATTAGATTCTATACCTTAAGCCAACACATGACGGGGAAATTAAACATAGCAGCCAAAGAAAGGTCTTGCTGAAGACATTCAAAAATCATTAGACTGTAAAAAACAAGACAACTTTTATTCAATAAATATAATAAACTTCTTATGTCATTTCAAGTTATTGTGATAAATGGATATCTAGATATTCTCGTTTTGTGACCAAACTGACAACGTGCGGCAGAACGAACAAAGAGAAGCAGAACACAGAAGGATGGATTTCTCTTTTCAGAACGCCAAGAGTTGTCGCTTCTCTGTGGCACAGCTTTTTTTTTTATTGAATTTTCTATTATTAGATACCTACTTCCAGCATAATACAAAAGGATGTTGCAGAAGTTGAACAAAAAGAAGAAAAGAAAAAAAAACTAATTCTCTCTTGCATGCAGAGCTTACATAAATCAAACTGATGTTATCTTCAGGAAAGCACAGGATGACAACTCTAAAATGCTCAGTAGTTTGTAAAGAGAGCCAAGTGCAGACAATTCACGAGTAAGAATGACAGGGGGGGTTTGGCCTGGCGCACACACTGAGCACGTGATGGTTTAGACAGCCGTCAAACACAGGGTCTGTAATAAGATTAGTAAAGGCCACACCTTTTAAGTAACCCAGACCAGCAGAGCAGAGAGTTAGTGTGAGGGCTTTGCTTTGTTGTCATTGGAATAAGGAGCTGAGACATCTGTCTACCAGCATCCCCGAGACTTAGAGCAGCAACTGAACTGCCATCGTTTTCCAAAAGAAGGCTTCTGATGACATTTCACATCCTTATGTCAGCCTACGAGATGAGAGCTTGGCAATAAATGGCAAAACCTTTACATCACCAAAAAGGACTACCGTGTTGGTTTACCCATGTGAGTGTTTGGATAATAAATAACCTCTAAATAAATCCCAAAGGTGGAACAACATAACAAAATGGCTCCCATACTTGAACCTTTATAGCTACCCACATAACAGTGACATTAACTGGCTGTAGAGATGTATAGCCAACTGTCAGAATATCCATTATAAAAGATCCATCAGAGATTTGAACAAATTCCTGGTAAAATATCTTGTTCGGGAAAGAATGCGTGTTCTGCAGTGCTATTAATAACATCGTCCAGGCACATATCCAAAAATGTACCTGGGAGACTCCAAAGACAATCAAACCTGTGCATGTTGCATGTTCTCACTTTACCCGAGTGGGTTTTCTCCAATCTCTTAAAAACGGTAATATCTGAATTAAACATATGAAATAACATCAACAGGATTCAGTTTACCAGGAATGTTGTGGTGCAGGAAGGTAAATGTACCTAATTGGATATGGGGATCATGTGGATTCCCTGTGCGAGTTCAAATGGGAAGCAGCTAAAGGATCTGATTTTAACCACACTGCAAAAATAAACATTTATACCAAAAAAATGTACGTTTAATTTAAAACAGGACTTCCAACTAACTACATATCACATACGTTATAAGGCGTTTATCCAAAGCAACTTACAAGTTGACAGACTTTGTTGATGGGGTCAGAATACAGGGATCGGCCATGATACAGCACCCCGGCAGCCTTGAAGGTTACGGGTCTTGCTCAAGGGCTCACATTGGCAACGTTGGTGGATGTGGAACTTAAACCTGCAACCTTGAAATTGATTGCCCAACTCCCAAACCACTGAGCCAACAGACCTCAACCTAGCTTGTATGTTTAATTTTTTACTAAGCAACAATCCAGACCGACCTGTCTGGATGAGTAATTTAAATAAATCAACAAATCACAATCACTTGTGGCTTTACCTCAAATCATGAAGATGTAGGAGAGTTGTATAAAAACCATATTGACCGTACGCTTGTGCGTTTATGACTTGCTTTAAGCAAACAGGAAGCAAAATGTTCACATGGCCCAAACACATGTGACTGGAGCATTTAGGTGATTTAAAAAACAGCTGAACTTTGAACAAAACTTTGAGCCTGAAACTTTACATCTGTTTCAGCTGGATTTGAAATAAGCTCATCATATGTAATTATTACTGTCACAAGAAAAGGCAAACTGCCTGCGAGGCTTTATAAGCACTTATTACCATAAACACTAGCAAAATAACCACGCTTTCAGGTAAGAGAGCAAACCCACAAGACATCAGAGCAAAGGGTAACACGATATTTTACTGGACATCAGCATGCAGCTGACATTAACATTAACACAACATCAACAGCACATGTGTAGCTTGGCTTTATGTGCATTTGAAAAGAAATGCCAATATTTCTGTCCCATTGTCTACAGTTATGTGAGAAGACTCGCATCTGCTAAATGACTAAATGTAAATATGAAGCTCCATGAAATAAACAGGTTCAACTCTGTCTTTTCTTTAAGCACAATTTTCTTTATAGCCATTTGCACTCTTTTAATAGCTGACTCGTTAATTCAGGGACAGCAGGACCCATAAAAAGAAAACAGCAGAACGTAAATTATAGGCTGCACCAAATAAAACGAAGTACACTATTTATATTTGGTCATTAAGCAGATGCTTTTATCCAAACTTGATGGTGGGGTCAGAACACAGGGTTGATACAGCATCATGGAGCAAAGAGGGTTAAAGGACTTTCTTGAGAACCCACATTGGTAAATTCAGTGGAGCTGGGATTTGAACCCACAGCCTTAAGATCGAAAGCCCAACACACTAACCACTGAGCTACCACCACCTTTAGAGGCAAACACCTTCCAATCCAACCCTCCAGCTGTCAGATACAGGGACTGAATCAAAAGGGATGTCCATCAACTGTTTTGCAGTTTGCCGTTTTGTACAATGTTCAAGTTCAAGTAGTTTATTTATATTAGGGCTGTATTCAACTAAAGATTTTCATAGTCGAATCTAATTCGTCACATTTTCCCTATAGTCGAATCAGTTCAAATTTCACCACAAGATTGCGCTAAGGGCGTAGTTTTTAAAATATATATATATATTTTTATATTTTACTTGTTTTTATAACAAAAGAAAACCTTTTTTTTTTTGGTTTACTAGAAATTAGGATGATTCTATTTGACAAAAGGCTATATATATATAACAAAAACAAAGACATTTCATGTAAACACTAATGCTTAGCAGCAGCCATGGGCACCCCCATGTGGTCAAAATGGTACATTCGACTATGAGGTTCATAGTCGACTACGGTTCTCCGAATCGAATCATCGAATCAGCGAATATTGCAGCTCACCCCTAATTTATATAGTGCTTTTTACAATAGCACATTTTCACAAAGCAGCTTTACAGTTTTAAAAGCCTTTGAACCCTCAAAGAGCAAGCCGGAGCGACAGCGGCAAGAAAAAACTCCCTGTTGTGTTGTTATTTTAAGGAAGAAACCTTGTGAGGACCAAGACTCAGTGGGGGACTCATCCTCCTTGAGCGGCATCAACAGTGTAGGACACTAATGTAGAGAATAAAAAGCTTGATCTGTGATGTGTGTCACTACTCTTCATATTTTGCCCTTAACAATACTGTTTTCTCCACCATGGTATAGTGTAAAACTGTTCGGGGTTCTAAGAACTCCAGAATAAAGCAGGAATAGTCGTGTCTTAATGCTAATCTTTAACCTAAATGACCTTGTTCCCAATTTAAAGAAGCACTACAGCTCACAAAGTCTATTATTACACAGAACAGCAGAGTACAAAGCTTATCAAACAAGCAGATTAAACCCACACTCGTGAGCGGCACCCTGCCGACTGGTTGGCAGTAGCTTCATCTACATCCCATCAGGAGCTAATACCCTCAGCATCCCACATAAGCATGTGCATCTGTATCAGTCTCTAGAGTCTGGGCATGCACACACCTGCCACCACATTCAGCACAATTAGAAAGCACTAATGGTAAATCTTAATGAGTAAGCAAGCTCAAGCAAAAGCATTAGGACATATCTACACAAAAAAACATTGTGAGAAGGAAATAAGCTGGCAATCAGTGCGGGAATAAATTTGGAACAATGGACAGTGGTATGTGGTGATTTAAAGAACACTGTAATTAAAGAACCAATATTTACAGAAATAAAGTCATGAGATGAGAGAATGGATAACCGTAGTTTGAGTCTGAGGGACTGCACACAGATCCATTACATCATTTTACAGGTTTTTTATTTTATTCAGTGATTTACAAGTAACTTGATGGTTTGGGTCAAAGCACAGAACCATAATACAGCACCTATTGGTCAATAAGGGCGAGGAACCTTGCTTAAAAGCATACCTTGGCAATTTGTAGCAGACTTTAGATTCGAACCCTCAACCTTTGACAGTGAGAGTGCCACCCTAACCACTGAGCTACCACACCCTTATTACATCCTAGGTAAGAAATGAAGCAGTCAATTTATATCCTTTATGAATAACAGGATTCAAAGGAGGCAGCATGGTGGCTTAGCATGTTCTCCTCTCAGCACTAGGGATTCCCGGTTCGAATCCCAATCTGGGTGGAGTTTCCATGTTCTCCCCATGTCCGCGTGGGTTTCCTCTGGGTTCTCCGGTTTCCTTCCACAGTCCAAAAACATGGATTAAGGTCAATAGAATGCTATAAATTGCCCCATATAGAGTGTGTGTGTGAGTGAGTGTGTGCCCAGCGATAGATTGGCACCCTGTGCTGGGTATATTAGCCCCCCCTCCCCCCACGACCCTAGTAGAGGATAAAGAGGAAGATAATGGATGGATGGATGGATAATGAATGAATAACTGAATTCTTAAACTACTTTTAAAAATGATTGTTCACAGGTTTGTTAGATTAACAAAAGACAGGAGTTGATACCCTTCATATCCTCCAAACACAAATTAATTGGGAAGATTGAATTAAACTGAGCCTCAAATTATTTATTCCATTAAATGTTTAATATAGTTTAGAAATATAGATGATGGTTGATTTATTTAAGAGTTGAACACCAAGACAGCATCACTGGCTAGTTCCCTACAGGCTTGTCTTGTTGAATTAATTCACTCAGCAACACGCACATGCATGCACACGGAAACTACACACAGAAAGGACTGTTGAGCAACCAAGAGGAACTCAAACCCAGGACATTCTTGCTGAGAGACGAAAGCACAAGCCATGTATATAAAAAAAAAAAAAAAAAAAAAAAAAAAAAAAAAAAGAAACGAACTGCAATCGCATTGCAATAGTGGCCGGATCATTAAATGTAAACAAATGCAATACTCCTTTAAGAAGGTGGTAGAGGAAATGTGGACTTACAGTTCATCTCGTTGCCTCTGTGACAGCACCATGATGGCTGTGGGAAGGAAACGGGAGCAGGCAAAAGGTGTGCGGCAGCTGCTGTCTCCCTCGCAGGAGATCACTGATCAGACACAGGAGCCGGCTCACGAGGATGTTTTCCGCTCACACTGTTCCACCCCTGACAGACTGGCTACAGCGAACACCAGATAAAGACAGTCCAATAGACATCCACTGGTCAGACTGTCACTGCATCTGCAGAGGAAAAAGGAGGTAGTGAACATTAACTGGAAATACAATACACACTGAAATGTTTGTACTAATGAGAGAGGATGTGAACCTGATCTGCTTTTTTTGATCTACATCAAAATATCTCTGACATATCTCTCACAATAATGCATCTCTAAATCTTCTTTATTGCTCTCAGTTGAACCGTCATGTTATAGACTCTGGCTCTCCCCCCTGGGAAGTCACAAAAAAGTAAAATGGTACAGGTGACCCAAATTCCTCTGCTAACCTTGCAGCCCCACACCCCTGTTTTGGAAAACAGCAACAAAGTAATCCCTCACCCTAATTCAGTTGGACATTTATAGTCTAGTGTATTTTATACACTGCAGTATAGATATATTATTATTTTAAATATATACTACAGTGTATAGTGTATTTTATTTAAAAAGTAAAAATCAAAGCACTTATTATATTTAAAGTAGAACCAAACGCAACAGAGATGTCTATTAGATACATTCTGGCCTGAGAATAGAACATTCTGTTTTTTGTTTTTTTATTAACCCTGTAAAGAGATTTTTACCTACAAAACATTAAACATTTTAAAAACTTTTATTAAAACCATTCCACTAAACCGATAAGCAAATGAGATGCAGAAGATAAATCACAGAATTACAGATGCAAAGAGCCATATTATGAAGAAACGAGACCAAAATATGAACTGCAACTTAAAATGACATATTTTGCATCTTTAGGTGAACATTCTCTGTAGGAGATGATAAAACACGGTACTGTTAGATTTTATTTTAAACTGAAATAAAAAAACATTATCCATTATTTTCATAGTGTTAATTGTTATGTTAATGTTAATTTAATATTAAGATAATAAAAATAATAACTAATAATAACTAAAGGCAGCACGGTGGTTTAGTGGTTAGCACGTTCTCCTCTCAGCACTAGGGATTCCCGGTTCGAATCCCCATCTGGGTGGAGTTTCCATGTTCTCCCCGTGTCCGCGTGGGTTTCCTCCGGGTTCTCCGGTTTCCTCCCACAGTCCAAAAAACATGGATCAAGTCAATTGAGTTCTCCAAATTGCCCCATATAGAGTGTGTCTGTGTGAGTGAGTGTGTGCCCAGCGATGGATTGGCGTCCTGTCCTGAGTGTATCTGCCCAGCGCCTGAAACGTTCTCCCCTGGATGGGCATGGGGAACCCCCCTGCGCCCCTAATAGAGGATAAAGCGGGAGATAATGAATGAATGAATAATGAATATATGAAAATTAGTGAACATACTAATCATTTGTTTAGAAATACACTACATTTGTTTTTTGGACAAAAATTGGACACAACATGGACGGTTCCCAAAATATTTGTACAAGAATACATGAACCTTTACAGTTTGTTACTGTTTAACAACACTGTGCAAATTTGTAATAGTTAACATGTGAAAAAATACATCAAACGAAATACAGAACTCTAATTTTATAACTTTTATAATATAAATTTTATAATTTTATAAGAATTTTTTTTGGACTATTACCTTCTCAATATTGTCTGATTATCTGGAATCAACTAAATGTTAATTCTGATCAATAAGAATAAACATAGAATGGAATATACTGTAGAAATAAAGAATTCATTATTGCAGATCAGATAAAAGTCTCTTAGTGACAGTGTATGTTAAATTACAGTAAATCTATGAAGTCCAACATTACATATACTCTACTGTATCAATAATTCACTTTCAGTACTTCTATGGTTAAAAAAATATATACCCCTTACTGCCAAAAAAGCTGTGGTCTCCAAACACATGTGGTACAGCAGATCAGAAGTAGTTATTATAAAAATAACGGTCTATATAAAGAACGTCATTTTTTTAACGCACAAAAAAATACTTTAAAAATACACACATCTCTTGTTTTGTGCAGCATCACAAACCAATATTCTTACAATACATACTACAAACCAATGTTACACAAAGCCACAGAGACACACAACCCACAAAAGCAACATATCAGCGGTTATCCTTTGTGAAAAGCAGCAGTGATCGTGAAGTGGTTAACTTGCTGGACTATGGACCAGAAGGTTAATGGTTTAAGTCCAGCGCTGACAATTTGCCAAAGGATTTAACCTTGAAAAGGTACAGACCGAATTGATGTAATGACCTTAGAAGCTCACTCTTTATAAGTTCTTCCTGAATGTGGTAAACCTACAATGAAATGTAATGAAGAGAAAAGCTGCAGTATGTTTAAATACCTGAACTTAACCGTACACATGTACAACAGTGTGTCTAACGCATGGATATAACTACACAAAGAAAAACTGATTACCAACCAAATGTGATCTTTAAAATGTTCTGGATGACATCATATATACATCTAGTTTTAGTGAAACTAACAATTTTTGCAAATATTTTAGTGCATAGAAAGATAACAAAAAAAAAAAAATAATAATAAATAAATAAAAAATAAACACTTGTCACTTCTGCTGCTGAGAAATGTGAATTTCTCCTACAGTGGGACCAATAAAGGATCATCTTATCTTATCTTACCACAATAAATAATTAAATGCAAAAATAAATGAATAATAAACAGCTCTAACTACATCTGAAATCACCTGCTCTTTGCTACAGGTTCAAATGTACAGTAGGCATCAAGTAGTATTTAAAGATTTAACACTTTATGGATGCAGCAAACAAAAAATAAACAGATAAGACTAAAAATGTAGCACTAGAATGCAAGGGCAACTTAAAATAAAGACAAAACAAATCTACGGAAATAATCCTATAATAACAGTACTGTAAATCAGTGCAAACTTTTTCTTTTTTTAAAAAAAAACAATGAAAATTTGTTTTTGGACATCAAAAAAATATTTTTTCCCCAATTTATACCGCTGAACTAAACGACATTTTACTTTCAGCTGGTGCACTAAAAAAAAGTGGAACACCATCATAATGTAAAAGTATAAAACACATGATACAGAAGATGGAGAAGAATTTCAACACAGGGCTTTTATTCTAAAGCACTGAAGCAGAGAAAAACAGTGTCAGTTCTCACACACGCTAACTTGAGAGCTATAAATAATAAAGTTTGCAACATTATCATTAATAAATATTAGGTTACATGTCCGTTTATCACACATTAAATATAACTGCTTCATGGCTTCAGCATTGTAATCCTGATTTCATTTTCATTTCATTTCATCATTGAACTCCTTCAATAAATGTATCTTTGTGATTTGGAACCAGCTTCAATTCAGAGATATGACGGTTTTAACTCATCACTGGGTAAACGTTGTGTGCTGGATTTGTTGTTTGGGGTCACTCCCTTCTCTGTTTAAGAAGACAATTTTCAGAAAACATGGAGGTTGTTTTGATGGCTGGAAAATAGACTTAGTCTTAAAGATAATATATGCAAGATAAAAATAAAAAATTAGAAAATTGGATTTTTATCTTGGATATATAGATTTCTAACTGTATTTAATTTTTTTTCCTAGTTTAAATCTCTTCTAATGACTGGATACCTTGTCACCCTCCTCTGTATCTGCTGCTGAGAAATGTGAATTTCCCCATTGTGGGACAAATAGAGTTTTATCTTATCTTAAAGTTTCTGATGATTCCAACTGAACCAAAATAGAGTGTAAATTTAACTCCACATATTTTGAGCATATCCAAACACTGAAATAAAAACAACCCTTTAAATGTTTTTATTTAGACTGACTTTGATTCTATGGTGTGATTTGTTCTGGCACTGGGGTGTTAGGAACACAAAATGCTCCAGGTTCACTTTGTTTTTGTATTTAGTGCTCTAGGCCTGAGTACAGAGATCATATGCCACTGCACCAGGACACTGAAATAATTCACTTACCCCCTGCTTACAATAGTCTCTTTTGCTGTTTACTAAGTGTTCTAATATGTATTTTTAAATCAACTAAGTCAAGTCAGGTTAGCGGGGTTGCAGGTCAACCTCATCATTCCGCAGCCAAGTCAACAATCCATCACAAAACAGTCACACAGTGACAGCACCCTCATGCAAACATTTGCACCCATGGTTACCCATTTTACCTGACCTAGCATGTTATTAAACTGTGTAAACTCTAGCTTTACATGGAACACATGCAAAAACTCGGAGAACATGCAAACTCCACACACAAAAGACCTTGACAGCACTGACCCTTAAACAGCACTCATGACCTTCTTGCGACACAGTGTGTCCACAATGTTACTTTGTGTTCTAAAATTATTTTAACGATTCTATTTTAATTATGAGAACAATTTTAACAAATATGGGAAAACAAAGATAAAAGTAGCTAAATTAAAGTAAAGACAAAAGTTCTTAGTTTTTTTTAGAAGGAACTATAATGCAAAAAGAACAAGGTCTGAGGTTTGGTTTGATTTCCTCCTAAAGACATCAAACTTCATTGTAGAGTGTTTAGTGTTCACAACGCACAAGTAAAACTACCTGAAATTAACACCTGCAGCTTGTTTTTTTGGTTTGATTCGGATGAGTTTAAGTTAGTCTGGACTTTATACATGCAGCAGTAATGTTGAGCTAAGCTAAAATAAGCCACTCATACATTACTCCATCACACAGACCCAAACAAAATTTGGTGGCTCAGTGGTTAGTGTGTTCTGGAGGTTGTGTGTTCACATCCCAGATCCACTGGCATTACCAATAAATCCTTGAGCAAGGCCCTCATTCAACCCTGTGTTCTGACCCCAACCAAATTGGGATACTTGTAAGTCGTTTGGATAAAAGCATCTGCTAAATGACCAAATATAATGTAAAAATTGAAACAGTTACTATAATCACTATAATCATCAAAGATTTACATAAAATCAACAGGTAAAGGTTTAGTGCAAGTCATTATTCAAATCACAGCTCTGTACACGATCTTAGTTGCTAAAGGCAAGGTGGCTCTGTGGTTAAGGTGTTGGACCATCAAGCTAAAGGTTAGGGTTCAAACTCCAAGGCTATGAAAAGTTGCCAACATGGGGCCTTGGACAAGGCTCTTGTTCCTTATAGTTCCAGTGGTGATGCATCATAACTGAACCTGCACTCTGAACCCAATCATCAAGTTACTTGTAAGGTGAAAATGAAATAAAAATTGACCTAAATCAGCAATATATCTGGTTGAGAACAACTAACTAAAATGTGGTGAATAATTTTAAAAAGGACAACTGACCCAGATTAGACTGAATAACTAATAATTAAATCAAATACAGTAAACTACACTAAATTTTCTAGCGATTAATCGCCCTTATTACACATAACATTCAAAGTAAATGTATGAAAACAGGGGGTGACTTAATTTACAGAACTCACAGAAGGACATTTCCAAGGACATTTTAAACAATGCTCACCACAACGACGGGAATAATGAGCAGGTTAGTGAGTGAATTGTTTTAGCTTTAAGTGCATTATGCAACTTTAGGATTACCTTCAGTGCCATGGAATGTACTTTCCCTGCTCAGAAACACCAAGCATCTGATTGGCTCTACCTCACACATGTACTTCAGTCCAACTGGTTTACTTGAGACAACAACATGACTAACATTTTTTCCCCCTCTGTGGTTCCTCATCTTCACTATGTATGTACACTTTCTCTTCAGACTATGGCGTAGACCCACAACTTATATATGATGTTATTAACCTAATGACTGCTTTCTAACTTTAGATGTGCATCAGAAGCATTTATGAACACACTAATCAACCCAAGAAATAGAATTAGCATTGGTGAACTGTCGCCATGTTCCTCTAACTATCTTCTTAAAAAAGGAACCAGAGTAAAAACAGTTTACAGAGTAAAAAAAAAAAAAAGATGTTAACCACCAAACTTTCAGTGAAAATGTTTAAAGCTGGCTCTTGTATCATCACTGGATTTATAATAATGCTATGAATCTTATCTTCTGTTAATGAACTTGTGGTTTTTTTTTTTTTTATATATATATTTTTGTAGACTAGTCTTTAAAATTAAAATTGATTTTAATTTTCTTTAACAAAATGACTAAAGAAGACAAAATACACGATCACCGACTACTTGATCAGGAAAACCTCGTCTTATTTCTACACTTAGTGTCCATTTGATTAATCACATTTATTATATCAATGTTTAACAAATACCTACGGGCGCAGCATCAAATAACAATCAGGTTTGATGAATTTACAGTATAGTTGGTTTTCTTCATGGCTTCTGACTTGTGGTGTTCTCATTTGTAAGTCGCTTTGGATAAAAGCGTCTGCTAAATGACTAAATGTAAATATATATATAATATATAAATATATCGATGCACTAGAATACATAACTACAACTACAGACTGAAGCCCATTTGTAAGCCCATGTACAGGACAAGAATACAATGTTTTTTTATATTATGTGGGTGTCATAGCTCAGTGGATAGGGTGGTGGGTTCAAATCCCTGGTCAACTGAAATTACAATGCGAGTTCAAGAGCCTTAACCCTCATTGCTCCAGCGATGCTGTAGCCAACCCAGCGCTCCCTTTGTACATCGCTTTGGATAAAGCATGTAATAAATGACCAAATGTAAATGTTTTGGGTCTGATCCACGTGTCTGCTGCCATTTTCTGTTCTGCACAGTTGCAGAATTCAAATGACCGACTATAGTAGACATTCTAAGGCAGCACATCTATAACATTAATTTAATTACAAATAGTGGCTGAAGATTCGGATCTTATTGAGAATATATAATAAAATTATACAACAACTAAATGGGCTGGTAATAATTGGTCAATAATGGGACGGTACCTGGGATGTTGAAAACTTTCAAGGCCTAGGTGCCAAAAACCTACACGATTACACAGCATTTCATACATTTAATAGATGTTATAGACAAATGTGCCGTTAAAAACCAGTAACACGATGACATGTCACCTAAAGTCCATCCATCCATTATCTTCCACTTTATCCTCTATTAGGGTCGCAGGGGGGTTCCCCATGCCCATCCAGGGGAGAACGTTTCGGGGACTGGGCAGATACACCCAGGACAGGGCGCCAATCTATCACTGGGCACACACTCACTCACAACTCTACATGGGGTAATTTGGAGAACTCAATTGACATTGATCCATGTTTTTGGACTGTGGGAGGAAACCCACGCAGAAACGGGGAGAACATGGAAACTCCACCTAGATTGGGATTCGAACCGGGAAGACGCACCACTAAGCCACCGTGACATTGCAAACATATGTTTACAGTAAAACCCCTAACAAACATGTAAATTAACTATCCATCCATCATCTTCCCCTTTATCCTATCTTAGGGTCGTGGGGGGGTTCCTCATGCCCATCCAGGGGAGAACGTTTCGACCGCTGGGCAGATACACCCAGGACAGGGCGCCAATCCATCACTGGGCATGCACCCACTCACACAGACACTCTATATGGGGCAATTCGGAGAACTCAATATACCTTGATCCAAGTTTTTGGACTTTGGGAGGAAACCCACGCAGAAACGGGGAGAACATGGAAACTCATGTTTAAAAACATATGTTTACAGTAAAACCCCTAACAAACATTTAAATTAAATATCCATCCATCATCTTCCACTTTATCCTATCTTAGGGTGGTGGTGGTGGGGGGGGGTGTCCTCATGCCCATCCAGGGGAGAACGTTTCGGCCACTGGGCAGATACACCCAGGACAGGGCACCAATCTATCACTGGGCACACACCCACTCACACAGACACACTCTATATGGGGCAATTTGAAGAACTCCATTGACTTTTCATTCATTCATTATCTCCCGCTTTATCCTCTATTAGGGTCGTGGTGGGGTTCCATCCAGGGGAGAGCATCTCGGGCGCTGGGCAGACACACCAATCCATCGCAGCGCGCCAATCCACCGCTGGGCACACACTCACACACACTCTATATGGGGCAATTTTGAGAATTCAATTGACTTGACCCATGTTTTTGGACTGTGGGAGGAAACCGGAGAACCCGGAGGAAACCCACGCAGACACGGGGAGAACATGGAAACTCCACCCAGATGGAGATTCGAACCGGGAATCCCTAGTGCTGAGAGGCAAACGTGCTAACCACTAAGCCACCGTGCCGCTACTCCTGATCCATGTCTGAACCATGTTTTTGGACTGTGCGAGGAAACCGGAGAAAAAACCCGGAGGAAACTCACGTGGACACATCGAATCTCCACCCAGATTGGGATTCGAACCGGGAATCCCTAGCGCTGAGAGGCGAATGTGCTAAACACTCTGCCACCGTGCCGCTACTCCATTGACTTTGATCCATGTTTTTGGACTGTGCGAGGAAACCGGAGAACCCGGAGGAAACCCACGTGGACACATCGAATCTCCACCCAGATTGGGATTCGAACCGGGAATTCCTAAGCACTAAAGCGTCACCTAAAGTCGTCTCGTCTTATTTCGTCACTAAAGAAAAGTTTCCCGGTAATAAACGCCGAAGCGCCGCGCCGCGCGGCTCCTCCAGCCCTCAGCAGGCTCCAGAGCCGGCGCTGGCCCCGTCCCAAACCGAGTGCCGTGGCACTAAAACGGCTCCATCGGTAGGAGACAAGCCTTAGATCTGTTACCGCCGTGTCGCGTCAAGGTGCCGCTTGCGGTTTGGGCTGCGGCCATGAGCCCGACGGCAGCCAACTGTTGATCGCGGCTCCGCGGGCTGACATTGATGAAATGACGTGTTGCTCCGCGAACGCCGAGCTACAGCCGCCATCACCGAGATAACCCCGAGATAACAGGCCGAGTGCGTGAGCGAGGAGCCGAGATAAAGAGGCTGCGGCTCTCTGACAGACACGACACCGCACAACGCCGCCGCGCCGCCGAAGAGGACTTAACTATTTCTCTAACGGCCTGTCCGCCATTTTGAGGCACCGCAAAAGGAGGCGCATTTTTCCACCGACGGCCTGAAAAAAAAACCCCGGCGACGGCGCCGCTTACCCTACAGCGTCGCGGGAGAAGGTGCATCCACGGCGCGCGGTCCGGCTAAAGGCAGTGAAGCGTGGCTGAAGCGGGGAGCTGAAATCCGCGGCTCGACCTCCGTACCTCCTCTCCCTCCGGCTGCTCACCATCAACTACCGCTGCTTCTCTACAGCAGTCACCGCGGACACCGCGCATGCGCAAGACGTCAGCGCGCGCCCCCCCCCCTTTCGAACGCCCTTCACTTTTACTTGGCTGATTATTATTATTATTATTATTTTGCATTATTCTTATTTCCTTTATTTCTTATTATTTTATATATATATATATATATATATATATATATATATATATATATATATATATATATATATATATATATATCAAATTTTTAATATATTTTCTATATCACATTATTTATATCACTGTAATTCAAATTGATTTAAGGCCAATGATCATATCAAAATTGGTATTTCTATTTTTATTTCTATTTTATTTCTCTTGCATTAAATGATTAACACACACAGTACCACTTATACCGGTTACTTACTATTAACTACCGTTAACTACTATTAACTACAACCGTCACTACTGACACCGCGCATGCGCAAGACGCGAGCCCCCTTTCGTACGCCCTTCACTTTTACTTGACTGACAATTATTATTATTATTGCATTATTCTTCTTTCCTTTATTTCTTATTATTTTATATATATCGCTTTTTTTAAATATATATTTTCTATATCACATTATTTATATCACTGTAATTCAAATTGATTTAAGGCCAATGATCATATCAAAATTGGTATTTCTATTTTTATTTTTATTTCTTTTGCATTAAATGATTAACACACACAGTATCACTAATAGCGGTTACTTACTATTAACTACCGTTGCTTCTCTACAGCCGTCACCGCTGACACCGCGCATGCGCAAGACGTCAGCCCCCCCCCCCCCCCCCCCCCCCTTTCGTACGCCCTTCACTTTTATTTGGCTGATTATATTTTTTGCATTATTTTTATTTCCTTATTATTTTATATAGATGACTGTAATTTAAATTGATTTAAGGTCAATGACCTGTATCTGTCTCTTTCAAATTTCACTTACATTATTACTTTATGAGCTGTTTCTCATTATAAGTAATCTCTTTCCTCTGCAAACAAATCAGTTCACAGTCCAAATTTGTATTTCTATGTTTTTAAAAGTGTTATACACAAAACTTTTTAAATTAAATGACTAACACACACACAGTACTAATACATGGCTGATTTTTTAATCTTATTTATTTATCTGTTTTTTATTTCCACATTTTAAATTTTTTGTGCTTAGGTGTATTAAATTAAGCAGCACACAAAATAATTTATTCATTCATTCATTTTCTCCCGCTTTATCCTCTATTAGGGTCGCGGGGGGGGGGGTCCCCACGTCCATCCAGGGGAGAACGTCTCGGGTGCTGGGCAGATAGACCCAGGACAGGGCGCCAATCTATCACTGGGCACACACTCACTCACACATACACACTCTATATGGGGCAATTTGGAGAATTCAATTGACTTGATCCATGTTTTTGGACTGTGGGAGGAAACCGGAGAACCCGGAGGAAACCCACGCAGACACGGGGAGAACATGGAAACTCCACCCAGATTGGGATGCGAACCGGGAATCCCTAGAGATGAGAGGAGAACATGCTAACCACTAAGCCACCGGGCCGCCCAAAATAATTTAGATTATCAAAAACATTTCATTAATGGATGACCAATTAGTTACACACACGTTCAGATCGCATTGGATCTCAAATTAAAGCAAAGTATCTTTAAAAATCTCAAAATAATGTATTAGACGGCGGCACGGTGGCTTAGTGGTTAGCACGTTCTCCTCTCAGCGCTAGGGATTCCCGGTTCGAATCCCCATCTGGGTGGAGTTTCCATGTTCTCCCCGTGTCCGCGTGGGTTTCCTCCGGGTTCTCCGGTTTCCTCCCACAGTCCAAAAACATGGATCAAGTTAATTGAGCTCTCTAAATTGCCCCATATAGAGTGTGTTTGAGTGTGTGAGTGTGTACCCAGCGATGGATTGGCGCCCTGTCCTGGGTCTATCTGTCCAGCGCCCGAGACGTTCTCCCCTGGATGGGCATGGGGAACCCCACCGCGACCCTAATAGAGGATAAAGCGGGAGATAATGAATGAATGAATGAATAATGTATTAGACTGAATTAATTGGGTTCTGATTAATAGAACTTAAAATAGAATCGATATTATTGTATTACAGCGGCACCTAGTGTACAAATGTATAATTGTAACAGTGTGTGTGTCAGTGAGGCCGTCATGTTAATGATATAAACTTTTTTCTTAGTGTTCATGCAAATATATATATATTCGAGTATCCATAGTATTCAAAATATAAAAAAAAACATTTATACAACATAGTTAATATGTTTTAATAGTTTAGTCAGAGCACGGTGGTTTAGTGGTCAGCACGTTCGCCTCTCAGCGCTAGGGATTCCCGGTTCGAATCCCCATCTGGGTGGAGTTTCCATGTTCTCCCGTGTACGTGTGGGTCTCCTCCGGGTTCTCCAGTTTACTCCCACAGTCCGAAAACATGGAGCAAGTCAATTGAGTTCTCCAAATTGCCCCATATAGAGTGTGTCTGTGTGAGTGAGTGTGTGCCCAGTGATAGATTGGCGCCCTGTCCTGGGTGTATCTGCCCAGCGCCCGTGACGTTCTCTCCCTGGATGGGCATGGGGAACCCTTTTATAGGATAAAGCGGAAGATAAGGAATTAATGAACTTTCTTCTGCAATAATATCAGTTAACAGCCCAAATTGGTATTTATGTTCTTCCCATCTTTAAGACTGTGCTATACACCAAACATTAAAAGACTAACACATACAGTACCAGTAAAACATTTGAACGCACGTCCTTTTCGCTTTGTAGTTCCACAAGGTGCTACTATTGGGGTAACAAAGGGGACGTACACAGTATGTACTATAGAACACAAACCCATGGACTACAGTCTGGAATTATAGAACTATAGATTTATAGAATCTTTACAGTAAGTGGAACTGAGAACATGAATGAGTGGAGCAAAAAGGAGGGGTGGCCCAGCTTTTGACTGGTTCTGTATATTATTTATATCCATATAGACTAGAGCCTATCCCGGTGCAACGAGGTACACTGCCTGGCCACATTAATAGCAGTTTTGATTCTAAAATCTATGTGTTGCCTGTTGATTGTTTACCCCAAATTTAGTCTTCATTATGCAAAAGATACTAAAGAAAAAGGTCGAGCATGACTTCAGCATATGGATATTCCAGTTATTTACCTCCCGTGATTTATAAACGTCACAAAGCGGTGATTATTTCAATAACGTCGCGTCTCATGCAGAAGTTCACACCATCGAAACGGGCGCGGTCTTCGGTTCGGCGCTTACCATCGATACACCAATGGGAATCTACAATTCACCCAGAAATTTAGAACAAGAGAACATAACCAATCAAGTAGAGAACAGGCTTTATCTCCAGCAAGAACTAATTCAAATGCAAAGAACCATCGCTAAACTAAAAGCCTTAGTTTTAACCAATGTTGATACTCTTCCCCCCCCCCCCCCCCCCCCAAGCCCACTCCAGCATACAACAGTGACCCTGTACTAATCATCTGCAGGACCACGAAAGAACGACGACTGAGGAATCAGAAACAAGATGGAGATTATTAAACCCAGTGATTCAGTATGGGAGTGAAGAACAGCCGGCGTCCATTAGAAAACAGTTTACGGAGCATTCATTAATATGAACGATTAATGGCAGGTTAGGAAAAAAAATTCAAGAAAAGAAAATCTCGAGAACGGTTCCATTTCAGAGCTGATTAGATTAGCAGCACGTCTAATTCCAGCTACTTCTATTGCTTCAAACGTACACGGTCAACACCGAAACCATATCAGGATTTGAATGTTGGACTCGAACAAGCATTTACACACGCGAGCATAGAATGTCCTTTTTTGGTTCTTTACATCAAGCGGCCTTTTGCGCTTTAAAAAGACTCCTTTGGTGCTTTAATGTCAGCACAAGGTCAAAGTGCAGTCAATACTGGTTCAGGGAATTGATGGACTAGATTGTGTACTGAGAAAGAATAGCAGTCCAAAAAAAAATAATTATAATAATTAAAAAAAAAAAAAAAGAAAAAAAGTTTGATATCAAGATGAATCAGATATACACAGCGAGTTTATTATTAACTCACCACAGGAACGGCATTAAGAGTTTTTTTTGTTTGTTTTTTTTCCTTCCTCGCATGCTAAGTGCCAAATACTGCATGTCTGTCTGTGCTCAGCAATTACTTACAATCAGTTATTGTTCTTTATTACTGGATGTAGAAAAATAGGATTCTGTCACAGCAGCAGTAGTATTGGAGCCATCGTCTCCCCCTCTTAGGTATAATACGTATATGCACAAAAAAAAAAAAAAAAAAAAAAACCTCTCCAGGATTAGAAAGAGTCTGCTGATGGCATTCAAGCTGGACCTTTTGCACCTGCATTGCAAACCGACATACAGCAAGTTCGTTACGGACAGGACGCACGCGTCTCTCGTCAAACAGAGCTCTATAAAAGACAACACTTAAATTAAACGCTTAGATGAAGGTTATAAAATGGCTTAATTGACCCCCCCCCCCAACATATAGATTTACAAAACAAAAACACACACACACACACACACATTCGATGATTTTGCATTTTCCTCGTGTGCTAATCAAGCAGAAGTGATTGTGAAGACACAGCAGTCACCATAGAAACATCGGCAACTCTCTAGAACATCGAAAAGCATCATTCTGTAACTGGTCTTAAAGGCTTAGACCAAAAAAAGGGGGGTACATTCTGAAGCATCAGTCACGTTTGTTTCCAAATTCTGGGATGAATGGGTCAGGTCTTTTCTAGTGCAGAGTAGAAATCACCTGAGTTTGCAGACAGGGAGAGTAAACAAGAGGAGAAGGCGTCACTACACTGTTTGGGTTATAGTATGGGTAGAAGAGTGTGGGTGGGGGGTCTGGAGGCAAACATTTAGCCGGATGGATGTAGGGATGGATGTCTGCTGGGCTGGTTGCATGGAAGCAAAGATGGATGGATGGATGGACGGACGGATAAGGCCTTAGCGTACATCGTGTTCGCTCCTGGTCGCCTTCCGCTTCAGCCGCACCGGCAGAAAACCGTATCCTCATGTGAGCTACAGACGGTGGGCCTCTGACGGCCCACGATGGATGCCGTTTCCGTCCTCACGCCCACTTATTGAACATCGGCTGCCCACCTCCCGGCCTTTTCCCTCCCTTTTACTTGAAATACACTCATTTAAATTACACAGGTTAGTTCTCAGGACTACAGTTCAAGCAGTTGGCTGTTGCATCATGTCCTCCCCGGTCACAGTATGTATTTGTATTCATGTGGGATTAATCGATTGGAATCTGGTCGTCCAGCGCAAGCTGACCGTTCTCCTGCGGTTCCTCCAGCTTCCCCGATTCCTGCAACTGCTGACGGCGTTGCACTTCTGCCTTCAGGGTTTCCAAGTCCTTTTGGCTGCAAAACAATTTTTAAATATTGATTTATTTTGTACAAAGCAAAGCAGAACGCAGGATGATGACTGCAAACTTATTAGTAGACCAAGTGTGTATGTATTGTGTGTGTGTATATATATATATATATATATAGGCAGCACGATGGATATATATTTTTTTTAATAAAATAATACAAAACACAATTAATGAACACCAGCTGCAACAGGCTTTGTGGTCATCGGGAATTATATTAATCTGTATTTCATTTCATGTAGGGTGTGGTAGCTCAGTGGTTAGGGTGTTGGGCTGTCAATCTGAAGGTTGGGGGTTCAAATCCCAGGTCCACTGAAGTTACCAATGTGGTCCTAGAGCAAGACCCTTAACCCTCATTGCTCCAGGGATGTTGTGATGAACCCTGTGCTCACCTTGTAAGTCGCTTTGGATAAAAGCGTCCAATAAATGACCAAATGTAATGTAAATTAAAATAATGTACTGTACATCACACACACATTGATATTTATGTGAATGTTAAAGGTGCGTGTTGTCACGACTGGACAAATAGCTCAGCCAATCAGATTTAAGAACCAGAACTTTTTGATAATATAATAAATGCAGTACTTTTATAGGAAACATGAGAATAGTTGTTCTAGTCAGTGATGTATTTATTTATTTATTTTTTTAATCGGAATTGACGTTTTAATTAGAACGTGAATGTATTTTGGAGATTGGCGCCGAGTATGGCTGCCGTGTTGCGAGCTCCCA
Organism: Corydoras sp. C115; assembly: GCA_019802505.1. NCBI lineage: Eukaryota > Metazoa > Chordata > Actinopteri > Siluriformes > Callichthyidae > Corydoras > Corydoras sp. C115. Next base: position 2,502,305 of record JAFMOC010000058.1, on the reverse strand, counting down.
CCAACTTTGCACTTTACTGCACAGCACCCACATACACCCCTCTTCCATACCCTTCTCATATTTTAATATTGTAAATTTATTTTATATTTTCTCTTATATTTGTAAATATCACTTTTTTTGCACAGTTGTGGGCACTTGCTCATAAGTTTTGCACTTACCAGTACCCCAGTACTAGGCGATGTGACAATAGAAATCCTTGAATCTCTGCAGAAACCTACCTGAGTGGAATAAAGATGATGCCGTTGATGATGTTCAGCTGTTCCAGGACACTGGCCATGCTTGGTGCTGTGAACTGAACAGAAAAATCTCGTGAAATTGCCCGTTACGATATAACAAAGTGAGATTATTGGATAAAACGAATATCGACTGACCTTGAGAGGCATGATGCTGGCATTGGAGCCGTTCTTGTAGATTTCATTCATGGTTCTTTGTAGTGCCACAGCCTGCTGGGTGAGGTACTTCAGATATTCGGAGCTCTCCTTTGTTTTCTCATGAGCTTCACCAACCTGCACATTTCATTTTACACATTTAATTAAAAAAAATAATACGAAGTGATTCATTGTTACACCAAATTCAGAGCTGACTTTGTATTTATATACATGTGTTTCATAAAACCTTTAAGATAAAGTTCATCACTTACTGCCTAATGAAAAAGACACTACAGGAACCTCTGTTATTTATTACACTTGTCCCCACTATGGTAAGAACTAATGTAAATAACGCAGATGCTGCCCTACAAGCTGACTGTTATAGCAGGAAAAACTACAGTTCATGCTTTTAAATTATGAGTACTGATTAAGTTACTGAACACATGTTACGATGCCATATTTATCTGATCTCTGTATGATCATAATAATTTATTAATCCCTGGGGGGGGGGGGTAATTGCAGAATGATTAATGAGAGCAGGTACCTGGTTCTTGTAAATGGTGTAACCCTCCTTTTCATGCTGCAGAGCTGAACGGAACTCCGCCTTACTCTCGTACACCCGGGCCACAAGGTGGTGACTGTGCAAGAACGTACGCAAGAGGGGATTAAAAACATTTCCAGCCAATTAGACTATTGTTTAAAAAAAAAAAAAAAAAAAAAAAAAAAAAAAAAAAAAAAAAAAAAAAAAAAAAAAAAAAAAAGTGGGTAGGATTTAGTGTCATCTAGTGGCGAGACTGAAGATTGCAACATATTCAACAGCCTCCTCCCCTGAACAAAATTCATTCATTTATTCTCTCCCGCTCTATTCTCTATTAGGGTCGCGGTGGAGTTCCCCATGCCCATCCAGGGGAGAACATTTCGGGCGCTGGGCAGATAGACCCAGGACAGGGCGCCAATCCATCAGTGGGCACACACTCACTCACACAGACACACTCTATATGGGGCAATTTGGAGAATACAATTGACTTGATCCATGTTTTTGGACTGTGGGACGAAACCGGAGAACCCGGAGGAAACCCACGCGGACACGGGGAGAACATGGAAACTCCACCCAGATGGGGATTCGAACCGGGAACCCCTAGTGCTGAGAGGAGAACGTGCTAACCACTAAGCCACCGTGCCGCCCCTCTACATTTATGCTGTATAAAATATGTATTTAGTATTTCAGAGTCTCTAGAATGAATTAATTGGATTTACTTTAATTTAAATAGAAATAGGTGCCTTAGTTTTCATCGATTTCATATTTCACGGTCGGTGGATGGATTAGCAACCAAATCAGAGGTTCCACTTTACTTCATTTACTAATATTTACATTATAAAATCTAAATCAACATCCATCCATTATCTTCCGCTTTATCCTCTATTAGGGTCGCGGGGGGTTCCAGGGGAGAACGTTTCGGGCGCTGGGCACACACTCGCACCCTATATGGGGCAATTTGGAGAATTCAATTGCCCTTGATCCATGTTCTTGAACTGTGGGACGAAACCGGAGAACCCGGAGGAAACCCACGTGGACACGGGGAGAACATGGAAACTCCACCCAGATGGGGATTCGAACCGGGAATCCCTAGCGCTGAGAGGAGAACGTGCTAACCACTAAGCCACCGTGCCACACTTTGAAATAACTAACGAATATCATTATGAATACTGATTTACAGTTTTGCTAATTAATCCCCTTAAATCCTACACAACGCACCTCTGATAAAGTAAAATGGCTGTTTAGAATCAGAATCAGAATATTTTTATTGTCATTAACCCAGGTATAACGAAATTAAGGTGCCATACTTTCGGTGTCACATACATAAATTTAAACAGATAAAGATTTAAAAGAGTTTTAAAAGAGTACACTATAATTTACAATTTACAAGAAAAAAAAATTGAAAGAAAGAATCTTATTTACATCTTATTTAGTTTAGGTTTCCTACCTGAGAGCAACTTTCAGGGAGCGAGGACCATGATATTTGGAGTTAATGGACAAGGCATTTTCTAGGAAGCGTAAAGAAAGGTCATACTCCATCACGCCGTGAAGCACCAGCCCGATATTGCTCTGTGGAGAAGAGATTGAGAGGCAAATATGTAAATGATTACATAACAAAAATTAAACTACCATAGTGAAGCAGCAACAACAACAAAAAATAATAATAAAAAGCAGTAGGGCTGTATTCCTCTACATATTTTCGTAGTCGAATCGGATTCGTCAGATTTTCCCCATAGTCGACTGATAGTCGAATCAGCTAAATATTTCACCACAAGATGGCGCTATAAGCATAGTTTTTAAAAAAATATATATTTTTTTATATTTTACTTGTTTTTCTAACAAAAGAAAACCTTTTTTTTGTTTTTTCTTTTTTTTCTAGAAATTAGGATGATTTTATTTGACAAAAGGCTATATATATAACGAAAACAAAGACATTTCATGTAAAAACTAATGCTTAGCAGCAGCCATGGACACCCCCATGTGGTCAAAATGGTACATTCGACTATGAGGTTCATAGTCAACTACGGTTCTCCGAATCGAATCGTCGAATCAGCGAATATTGCAGCTCACCCCTAAAAAGCAGTGATTTTATTTCATTGAATTATTATATATATATATATATTATTACTTATTCAAATTATTAGCAGATTATTACAGAGGGTTAATAGCACTTCATTCTAACCTTAATCATTTCAGAGAACATTACAATTTAGCACTTCAATATTTAGTTGTGGGCGGCACGCTGGCTTAGTGGTCAGCACGTTCACCTCTCAGCACTAGGGATTCCCGGTTCGAATCCCCATCTGGGTGGAGTTTCCATGTTCTCCCCCCCCTCCCCCCCGACGACCCTAATAAAGGATAGAGCGGGAGATAATGATTGGCACCCTGTCCTGGGTGTATCTGCCCAGCGCTTGAAACATTCTCCACTGGATGGGCATGGGGAACCCCCCCCGCAACCCAAATAGAGGATAAAGCGGGAGATAATGAATGAATGAATTAGGGGTGAGCTGCAATATTCGCTGATTCGACGATTCGATTTGGAGACCCGTAGTCGACTATGAACCTCATAGTCGAATGTACCATTTTGACCACATGGGGGTGTCCATGGCTGCTGCTAAGCATTATTTTTTTACATGAAATGACTTTGTTTTCGTTAATATAGCCTTTTGTCAAATTAAATCATCCTAATTTCTAGAAAAAAAAAAAAAAAAAGGTTTTCTTTTGTTAGAAAAACAAGTAATATATATATATATATATATATATATATATATATATATATATATATATATATATATATATATATATAAATCTTTTTTAAAAGCTACGCTTATAGCGCAATCTTGTGGTGAAATTTTTTTTTTTCAAAAATATTTTATTAGGAGAAAGTGAAAGTAAGCACAATACAACATCACATTTATATACAGAATACCTTCATAACTTTCCCCATTTTTCCACCACACATCAACCAAGTTTTATAATAGAACACACACAAAAACAAAAGTGTACCCCAATTCCCCCCCCCCCCCATCCCATGTCCCATCCCAGCTCACCACAACCAACACACACATTGCCAACAGCAATAGCTACAGAAAAGCCACAACACTTGTATGGAAGCACACATTTAATCAGGTAATATTTTTAAGTTGGAAAAATATGATATAAAGGGCTGCCACTTCTGGAAAAATTTATCTGTACACCCTCTTTGTGTGTACCTTATTTTCTCTAATTTAAAAAAAAGCATGACATCCCTCAGCCAGCAAGAAATAGAAGGGGGCTTGGTAGATTTCCAAAGCAATAATAAGCAGCGTCTTGCTAATAAGGATGTAAAAGCTATAATGCCGCTTTGCATAGTGCCAAGTGCGAAAGAGCAGTCTGAAACCCCAAATATAGCAATTAGTGCACAAGGTTGAACCTGAACTCCAAGAACAGTGGATATTATAGTAAAATAACCTGTCCAAAAACCTTTTAGTGCAGGACAAAGAAAAAACATATGGCCAAGGTCACAGGGGGAACCATGGCATTTATCACACACATCTTTCACTTCTGGATACAATTTAGAAAGCCTAGATTTAGAAAAGTGTACCCTGTATAAAACCTTAAACTGAATTAATCCAAGTCGTGCACAAGAGGTAGTAGAGCGTATACCATCCACGGCCTGTTCCCAAATGCCTTCTTCTATCTGGATTCCTAGCTCCTCCTCCCATTTACCCTTCAATTTTACATCAGAGTAATCACTAATAGACATAATGAGATTATACAATTTTGAGATGACTCCTCTATGATGAGGAACCATTGAAAGCATGGTTTCCCAACACTGTACTGAAGGTAATGTAGGAAAACCAGGAAAACTTTTAGCCACAAAATTGCGAACTTGAAAATAGCGGAATAGATGAGTGCCAGGAAGGCCATGTCGGGAAGACAAATTAGCAAAACTGTCAAAGACACCATCTACATACAAGTGTTTACATTGTGTAATACCTTTATCAGCCCATAGTGAAAAAGCAGAATCTAAAATTGATGGAGGAAACAAATGATTGTTATTTAAAGGACTCAGAGAGGAAGCCGATTTAAATTTAAAATGTCGTCTGAATTGATACCAAATTTTAAGTGTGTTAAGAACCACCTGATTATCTGTATACAGAGAAGGTTTTGTGGGCAAAGAGGAATAAAGTAGAGTTGTGGTGAAATTTTAACTGATTCGACTATCAGTCGACTATAGGGAAAATCTGACGAATCAGATTCGACTATGAAAATCTTTAGTTGAAGACACCCCTAGAATGAATATTTAGTTGTCTCACCCAGAAATCAAACCCCAGACCCCCATAGAAACAAAATGTGTACATCCAGGTGAACTGAACTCAGGACTAAACAACCACTGCACCATCAGTGAACTGAACTCTAATTTATAATTACATTTAGTCATTTTGCAAACTTGTTTCCAAAGTGACTTAAGTGATGGGTGAGATCAGAGTACAAAGAGTCATGACACATGAGCAATGAGGAACAAGTGCCTTGTTCAAGAGCCCACAATAAGACTGCAGGGGGTCTGAAGGCAAACATTTAGCTGGATGGATGGATGTCTGTGATGAGCTGGTTGCATGAAAGAAAGGATTGAATCAAGATTTTAACCAGGGGGCGGCACGGTGGTTTAGTGGTTAGCACGTTCTCCTAGGGATTCCCGGTTCGAATCCCTATCTGGGTGGCGTTTCCATGTTCTCCCCATGTCCGTGTGGGTTTCCTCCAGGTTCTCCGGTTTCCTCCCACAGTCCAAAAACATGAATCAAGTCAATTGAATTCTCCAAATTGCCCCTATATAGAGTGTGTGTGAGTGTGTGCCCAGCGATGGATTGGCACCCTGTCCTGGGTCTATCTGCCCAGCGCCCGAAATGTTCTCCCCTGGATGGGCATGGGGAACCCCACCGCGACCCTAATAGAGGATAAAGCGGGAGATAATGAATGAATGAAAAGATTTGAATCGCCAATCTTTGGATTACCAGGTTTCCACCCCTAACCCACCACTTTTTACACTAATTAGCTCTGTTCATGGTTATTTTGACTGAATGTACACAACTTACATCCAGCAGAGCCATTTCAGGATGGTCCTCACCACACACCAGCAACATCAAATAGCGGGCACGATACAGCAGCTTCAGGGCAGTAGACAGCTGGCCATTGGCAAAGCAGTATAAAGCCAAATGCATCTGAAAAACACACAATTCATTTGCAAATTTAAACAACCATCATCACTGCAAAATCCTGAATCCGAATCGCCAACCACAAGACAAGAAAGCGTATAAAACACCTGAGAGAAGCTTAAATCATGGGTGTCATGTGGTACAATTATATTTACATTTGGTCATTGATTGGACGCTTTTATCCAAAGCGACTTACAAGGTGAGCACAGGGTTCATCACAACATCCCTGGAGCAATGAGGGTTAAGGGTCTTGCTCAAGAACCCACATTGGTAATTTCAGTGGACCAGGGATTTGAACCGCCAACCTTCAGATTGATAGCCCAACACCCTGACCACTCATTTTCTTAAATAATGCTGCATCAACAGCTGATATAAAGTACAGCCTCAGTCTAAAGTTTGTGCACACATCCTTCTTGCTCCATTTCCTCTACTTACTATTAGGAAATCTGAAATTTCCTCGATGAACCCTTTCTGAAGTCGTCGGAAAATACCACAGTACAGGTGATTTCAGAGTTATTCGAATCAAGCGGTTTATTTATGACAAACTGAGTCAAAGCTGTGTTCGGCCAAGACAAGCCTCTGATCTCAGCACCACACCGGTCCCACCAAGACAGAGCCCCGAAGTCCAGTTTCTGACACTATTTATTGAAAAACCATCCCTCCCTCTGCTTATTTTGAAGAAACTTGTTGAAGTTCTATGGGGGGTTCCATCCCTTATTTGGGGGCGCTCGAGACAGCTCGGCTGTCCTTGAGCTTTATAGGCCTTGGGCAATTGTTGGCCAGATTGCCCCATCGTTATCGAAAGCGCTAATTCCCTTGAACACAAAGTACTTACAAATTACAAATTTTTATCCCTTCTTTACCATATAGGTGGACTTTGTAGTTTTACAATTCCAGACTGTAGTCCATCTCTTCTTTGTTTTTGTTAGTCTCCTGTTGGTTCTCTGTTCTCTGTTGGTCAGGAGCATCACAGAACAGGTATCATTAGGGTGGTGGATTGTTTGTCAGTTCTGCAGTGACACTGATGTGGTGAGGGGGTTTTAGTGCAGCAGTGCTGCTGGAGTTTCATTTCTCCACCTCAGTGACACTGCTGGGATAGGAATAATGCACCAACCCAATAATCCCTGCTCTGTGGTGCTACTATTGGTGTTCTGACCATTAGAACAGAGTAAAGGGGACATACACAGTCTGTACTGTAGAACTCAAACAGATGGACTACAGTCTGGAATTGTAGAACTACAAAGTCCATCTTTACAGGACGTGGAACTGAGAGCATGGAAAACACTAAATTTATCTTTATTAAATTTATATGGCATCTTTATTAAATTCTGATTTGAAGTGCAATCCCACAATAAACACATTATTTTAAATAAATTTGAAACATATTTGGCTGCATACTTACATATTCCTGAATAGTGTTGGGATGTTCGATACCAAGCACTCGCTCACTCATCAGAACGGCTTTCTGTTGATTACTGAGGGCCTACAAATCAGACAGACTTTTAATGCAACCGCAGGTTAAAAAGTGACTGTTAAAAAGGCTCATGGTATAAACATAAGGACCGAACCTCAGGGTGGTCACCAATGATGTAATTGAGGCGAGCCAGCAACCGGAGACAGGCACAGATTTCTACGTGCATGGCTCCATACACGTTGTTAAAGAGGTTCAGGGCCTCGTTGATGAGCTCACAACCCTCTTTTAGGAATCCTAAAGATTAAAAGGATTTTAAAGGAATGAATAAAAGTGAAGAGTTTTATCACAGAAATTCTTATGCATCGTCGCAATTAGTGTATTAACTTGTTCATAATTAGACAGTAGGGCGAATCCCAATCTGGGTGGAGTTTCCATGTTCTCCACGTGTCCGCGTGGGTTTCCTCCGGGTTCTCCGGTTTCCTTCCACAGTCCAAAAACATGGATCAAGGTCATTTGTATTCTCCAAATTGCCCCATATAGAGTGTGTGTGTGAGTGAGTGTGTGCCCAGTGATGGATTGGCGCCCCGCCCTGGGTGTATCTGCCCAGCACCCGAAACGTTCTCCCCTGGATGGGCATAAGGAACCCCACCGTGACCCTAGTAGAGGATAAAGCGGAAGATAATGGATGGATGGATAATTCATAGGACTTTTTTAAGAAGCACTGGTTAAGCGTTTGTGCTCGGATCGATCAGATCACCTTGCTGAACCTTGGCCTGGCCGCTCTGGAAGAAGTGGAAGGCATCAGAGGCTTTGGGATTGACGTGTTTAACGACTGGGAAGATGTTCAGGATGTCTTCCTCTGTGAAGGCCGGCTTGTGGCGGCTGTCGAAGTTGTACTCCTTTATCAGGATCTGTGGTGGTGGAACACATTAGCATGTTATAATTGGTAATCCCTCACATAAAGAGGTTTAGGAAACCATAATGTCAGCAAATTTCTAACCTGGATGCCAGTTTTAAGAGATATTTCCCTCAGCAGGGTGATTTTCTGAAGACCATATTTCTCTACTGCCTGGTCCACACTCTCACTGGCGAAAGAACATAATGCAAAATATGAGAAAGAGCAGATTAAATATTCAGTCCCCAAAAATAGAACATGAAGAGGAAAAGGAAATATATATATGCAGCACACACACATATAAATCAAAATGGTGTAGCACACTAAAAACTATGTCTAAATTGCAAAGCTTACATGATTACTTATTTGAATGGAAAGAAAAATACATAAAAATAAAAAAAAAAGTCTCATATATGCAATCAGCATTAATTTGCTCAGAAAAAGTACTATAAAAAAAATAATAAAATAGAAAAAGCATTAATGCAAAAAAAAATAAATAAAATAAAATAAAATAAAATAAAAATAATAATAATAATAATAAAACTAGAGAACCTGAAAAAGTACCAAAGTTACTTAAAGTATTTGGTCAGAGGTTTTTACTTTTAAAAATATTTTAACTAGACATTACAAAACCAAATCTATGTATGAAGTGTGAATACCTACTTATATCATAAGCTTTCTATACTGAATTCATTCATTATCTCCCGCTTTATCCTCTATTAGGGTCGCGGTGGGGTTCCCCATGCCCATCCAGGGGAGTCTCAGGCGCTGGGCAAATAGACCCAGGACAGGGCGCCAATCCATCGCTGGGCACACACTCACTCACACAGACACACTCTATTTGGGGCAATTTGGAGAATTCAATTGACTTGATCCATGTTTTTGGACTGTGGGAGGAAACCGGAAAACCTGGAGCAAACCCACGCAGACATGGGGAGAACATGGAAACTCCACCCAGATGGGGATTCGAACTGGGAATCCCTAGTGCTGAGAGGAGAACGTGCTAACCACTAAGCCACCGTGCCGCCCATACTGAATTCTCTTGTATTGTATTATCTCCGTGTACATCTGTACAATAACATTAATATTATATAAAATTTTTGGCTATATTTGTTGTGCAATCTTTAAAAACTTTTGTAATTAGGTGTATATAACTTATTTTAGACAGTGTTGTTGAATAGCAGCACACTCAGCTCACCTCTGCAGAGTGAATTGGTAATAGGTGCGAGCCTCTGTGCAAATGTTCTTCCACAGCTCACTGGGGGTCAGACTGGCCCAGGCTGTGTTGTCACCTCCTCCAGGTACTCGGTTCCTTCTCCTCTTGTTCTTCTTGCGTGACACCAGCTCATCTGCAGGCAGGTGAGCCACTGCGTCTGGGAACGAGCTCAGGAAACAGTTCAGGAAGTGGCTGACCGCAGCAGACAGGGCCGAGAGCTCGACACCCTACAATAACACATACACACAATTAAGATTATAAAATTTTTAATTTCATGCAGATTAAATCTACAGAGTTTAAATCAATGTTCACCTGGAGGTAGGTTTTAAAGATATGTTTTGTGCATCTTGTGATCAGCTCGGTGATTCCTATTCTCTGCAGAGGTAAAGAGAAATACATATTAAGCTCAAGTTCTTTATTTATAGAGCGCTTTTTACAACAGTACATTGTCACAAAGCAGCTTTACAGAATGAAAAGCCTTTGAACCCCCAAAGAGCAAGCCGAAGCGACAGTGGCAAGAAAAAACTCCCTGTTATGTTATGTTGTTATTTAAGGAAGAAACCTTGTGAGGACCAAGACTCCGTGGGGGACTCATCCTCCTTTAGCGGCCGGGCAACAACAACAACAATGTAGGACAGCCATGTACAGATATTTAACAAATGGAAAAACTAACAACTGGAGAACTATATGTGAGTCCATTAAAGGGGTCCTGCAGGACAGCCAGTCCAATTAATATTCAGGTTCCATCCAGTATTAAAATCCCTGCAGAACACAGAGGGGCAAATAAACATATAAGAGCTGAGCATTACATACATAAAAATGGTCAAGCTGCACTTTGGAAGGCATCTTGTCCACAAACTCGAGTACATTGCCGAGATATCGCACATTGATTCCACGCTGATGAAGGGCCTCAGTCAGAGTGGCGCCATCCATTGGCAGAGCAGTGTGATCTAAAGAGTCTTTAATCTGAAAGAAGCAGATGGACAAACATTTTAAAAGACATCGGTAGAGTGGAGGTTTAAACTGACTGAATCCGTCATGTAGTCAGTAAAGCTGCCTGGATTCACACAGTTCAAGAAAATGTTATAATTTGCATCACATACAAACATGAGACAAAAACAAAATGATGGCTCATAGACCCCGTTTACCCTATTCTATTAAAGTTAGAACTTAAATTAACAATTAAGACAAATACAATAACTAGATATACAAAATATAATATAGAACATACAACAAAAATATAATATAAATATAAAATAAACATAACAGAATACGGTAAACGGGGTCTATGAGCCATAATTTCGTTTTTGTCTCATGTTTGTATGTGATGTAAATGATATTATTTGCATCACATACAAACATGAGACAAAAACCCAATTCTATTAAATTTAGAACTTAAATTAAAAAAAAATTTAAAAGAAAAAAAGGCAAATAGAATAAAAAGATATACAAAATATAATATAGAACATACAACAAAAATAAAATATAAATATAAAATATAAACATAACAGCAAATGTAATGTGAAATGTAGCAGAAACTGTAAAATGAGTGAAAACCGTTGCTATATATGTAAACGACAAGCATTCTGATGATCAAAAAACCTAAACAAAGAAATAAATCTTTCTATTAGGGATGAGACGATTACAGATTTCAATGCTAAGATTGTCTTATTGTAAGAAATAGATCATAATTATACGATAATTATTATAAAGCAGGTAGTTCCGGCCCTTTAATCTGATTGGCTGAGCCATTTGTCCAGCCGTGACATTATTGACAGGAACACACAGCGGACGGCTTCACTTTTTGTATCATTGCGTGAAATACTTTCGTTCCCAATGTTTTTTGTAATTAACTGTATGAGTGAGTGTCTGTACTGTCTGTAACTTGGCCACTAGATGGCAGCATTTGTTAAAGAAAATTAAAACCACCAAAAAAGTCCATCAGCGATCTGTGTTCACTTCAAAAACTGGACTAGAATGTCCATCCATCCTTTATCCTCTACTAGGGTCGTGGGGGGGGGTTGCCCATGCCCATCCAGGGGAGAATGTTTTGGGTGCTGGGTACACCCAGGACAGGGCGCCAATCAATCACTGGGCACACACTCTATATGGGGTAATTTGGAGAATTCAATGGCCCTTGATCCATGTTTTTGGACTGTGGGAGGAAGCCGGAGAACCCGGAGGAAACCCACACGGACATGGGGAGAACATGGAAACTCCACCCAGATTGGGATTCGAACTTGAAATCCCTAGCGCTCACTCGCTCACATTCACACTTTATTAAGAAACATAGAAATTAGGGGTGAGCTGCAATATTCGCTGATTCGACGATTCGATTCGGAGAACCGTAGTCGACTATGAACCTCATAGTTGAAAGTACCATTTTGACCACATGGGGGTGCCCATGGCATTAGTTTTTACATGAAATGTCTTTGTTTTCGATATATATATATATATATATATATATATATATATATATATATATAGCCTTTTGTCAAATAAAATCATAATTTCCAAAAAAAAAAGAAAAACAAAAAAAAAAAGGTTTTCTTTGTTAGAAAAACAAATAAAATATATAAAAAAAAAATCTTTTTTAAAAACTACGCTTATAGCGCCATCTTGTGGTGAAATTTTAACTGATTCAACCATCAGTCGACTATAGGGAAAATCTGACGAATCAGATTCGACTACGAAAATCTGTAGTTGAATACAGCCCTAATAGAAATTGTTTTTGAAAAGATACACTTACCAAAGAGGGGATCTGACAAGACACCAAAAACGCTGCAGCATCCTTCAGAAGCTGCTTTTGCTTCAGGATGTCCTCACTGCTCTCGTCTGGGAAGCGAACTCCTTTAAAGCAGAGAGTGACTGATCAACACGGCTGCGCATTTCAAACAACCGCTCTGAGGTTCTGTGTGTACGCTGCGTACCTGGAGAGAAGATGTCTGGGTTGAAACGTATATCAAAGGAGGTGTTGCTGATGGAACCCACAGCTTTACAGGCGTTGAGCACAACCTCTCGACTTTTGGGGTCTGTTTACAGTCCAGAGATAAAACACAGAACATGTTAGAATATATTTATATGAGAAGTGTGCATGAAGAAGCAAGCAGGATGAATAATCATCAGCATGCATAATGCACAACCAAGCATGACTTCCCTCCACCATCAAATCATCACCATTTATATAATGGGTTTTATTACTTAAGTGAATATTTTTAAACCAAATCAGGAACTCAGGATGGTTAGAAATTATAAGTGGGATTGAAACCATATAAATCAAACCAATTTCAGTGATGCAGTTAAATTGGGATGAATATTAAAAACAGGAGAACACTGATGAACAGAGATGCTGCTTTAATGCCAGTAGGGGTCAGCAAAGTGCTCCAAACTGCACTGACCAACACAAATAGGACATTAAGACTAGGGGTGCTGAAAAAAATCGATTCTTCAAAGGATCGCGATTCATAGTCCTGGCGATTCTGAATCAATTAAAAAAAAAATTATTTAAAAAAATGCGTTTAAGTTTTATTTTTTGGCGCCCCCTTCAGAGCATACTGCACATCGCATTATGTTTCCACTCGGCCACTGTACAGAAAGCTTTTTAGCCAGCTCTCGTTGTCTGAATGGAGTCCGCTAGCATGAAGCAGGGGGAGAGCGGGATTCGACCCACGCCGTCGTCGTTAAAAGCCGGTGTTTGGGCACTTTGGATTCTACGATGTTCCGAAAAGAGAGCTTGACACGAGCACAACTGTTTACAAAAAGTGTAAAATAAAATCGAGGTACTTTGGAAATACGACAAATGTGCGAGCCCGTTTGGTGTGACATCGCCCTGAACTAAAAGAAGTTGAAAATATATTTAACATTTAAGGTTAAGTTTTTAAAATGTAGTGAATGTTGGTGCAATATAGTTAAAAAGATGTATGGGTTTTATTTTTAATGTTAAGTTTTAAAGGGTTGCAAAATCTAAATGCACTCTGACTTTAGAGTCTGCATTTTAGTTTCGATTAAAGGCTAACGCACCAGGGTAAACTTTGGTATTAATACATTTAGAATGATTTGTTCATTAATAGATGTTTTTTTTATGTAAGAAAAAGCCAGGCAGCTAAACTAACCTAATACTGCTCATTTTAATTTAGCGTAATCCTATTATTTGTATAAATATAAAATGATGCAAAAAGATTTGATACAGGAATGAACCTGAAATTATTGTTTTAAATAACTGTTTAAATAAATGTTCCATTTGTTTACATTGTTGTTTCATCATAAACAAAATTTAAAGACCATTAGAACTGAAAAATCGTTTCTGAATCGAATCGTGACCTCAAAAATCGGAATCGAATCGCCAGCCCGGCACAGCGGCTTAGTGGTTAGCACGTTCGCCTCTCAGCACTAGGGATTTCCGGTTCGAATCCCCATCTGGGTGGAGTTTCCATGTTCTCCCCGTTTCTGCGTGGGTTTCCTCCTGGTTTTCCGGTTTCCTCCCACAGTCCAAAAACATGGATCAAGTCAATTGAATTATCCAAATTGCCCCATATAGAGTGTGTATGTGTGAGTGAGTGTGTGCCCAGCGATAGATTGGTGCCCTGTCCTGGGTGTATCTGCCCAGTGCCCGAAACGTTCTCCCCTGGATGGGCATGGGGAACCCCCCCACGAGCCTAATATAGGATAAAGCGGGAGATAATGGATTATATCGCCAGACACAGAAACATTCGCACCCCTAATTTACATTGTTGTCTCAATCACATAATTTAAACTAAATTTAAAGATCATTTGAACTGATAAATCGTTTCTGAATCGAATCGTGACCTCAAAAATCAGAATAAAAATCGCCAGACACAGAGAGATTCGCACCCCTAATTACGACCTTAAAAACAAACTAAAGCAGCATCATGGTTTTCCTGCATCTCTGTAAGCAATGTGCTCCTGTTGATTCCTAGCTGCTCAGGACGTACCAATCCCAGATCCATCTTCTGCTGCTAAGGACTCGGCCAGCTCTTTGACCTGAGCAATTCCTGGTAAAGACTCAAGGGCCTCCTTACCCTCCAGAGGACTGTCACAACTGCCATTCAGGTTCTCAGGGGCTGTGGGCTCATGGGTACCGTTGGTGGTGATGACAGAATCTTCTGACGACGTCTGATGGCTGTGTGATTCCTCAACCTCCTCAGAGGTCTGGGAGGGTTTAGAGGAAGCTGCAGACTCAGCGGCGGGTATTGCACTCTCGGCAGCCTGCTCGGGAACCTCGGAGGATGCTGCGGGGTCGCTCTCTGCCACAGGCTCGGCTGCGGCGCTGTCGGTTAAGGCTGCGGATTTGCTGTTTTTGTTTGCTTTGTGCTGCATCAGCTGAAGCGCCGCCATCTTCATGAACAGGAGATACCTTCGGTCCACAAAAGGTTAAAGCATTTAGACACACACATTAATTCACGGCCCAAAGGTAGCAATTATCTTCTTGGACAACTTTTTGTTCAGTCCTACAGAAATAGGTTTGGAAGGTTTTATAAGGACATTTGAACTCGGCAGTAACAGTTTAAAAGGTAAAAGGAATTAAAGCATTAAATCATCGAGTCAAAATAAAGAAACCCACAGTAGAAGAAGAGCTAAAACCATGGCTGCATTCAATATCAGCCACCACAGTATGCTATAAGCGAGAATGGCTACTATGTCCAAATTTGCATTTGGCATCAAATAGTCAAATCATGTAATGAATCTGAGAAGGAGAGGGTAATAAATATATAGAATTTTTTTTTTTAAATTTAATAAAATGGGCAGCACGGTGGCTTAGTGGTTAGCATGTTCTCCTCTCAGCACTAGGGATTCCCGGTTCGAATCCCAATCTGGGTGGAGTTTCCATGTTCTCCCCGTGTCCGTGTGGGTTCTCTCCAGGTTCTCCGGTTTCCTCCCACAGTCCAAAAACATGGACCAAGGTCAATCGAATTCTCCAAATTGCCCCATATAGACGGTGTCTATGTGAGTGTGTGCCCAGGGATGGATTGGCGCCCTGTCCTGGGTGTATCTACCCAGCGTCCGAAATTAGGCCAAATATTTCATCATCCATCCATCCATTACCTTCCTCGTTATCCTCTACTAGGGTCGCAGGTGGGGTTCCCCATGCCCATCCAGGGGATAATGTTTTAGGCGCTGGGCAGATACACCCAGGACAGGGCGCCAATCTATCACAGGACACACATTCACTCACAGACATACTCTATGTGGGGCAATTTGGAGAACTTAATTGACCGTGATCCATGTTTTTGGACTGAAGGAAAAGAACTCAAGGAAACCCACGTAGACACGGGGAGAACATGAAAACTCCACCCAGATTGGGATTCGAATCGGGAATCCCTAGCGCTGAGAGGAGAACATGGAAACTCTATGGGGGTATTGAGTTGATTTCTATGGAAATTGATTTCTATTGTGAATGTCAGTGGAAGGGCAGATCTGAAAATGTTTGTGATTTGTGTTTCTTGAGGTAATTTTTTTTTTTTTTTTTTGGGGGGGGGGGGGGGATTCATCTAATCTAAGATTCATCTGATCTAAGCATCAGCTACAATAACTTGACGTATAAAGTTCCTACCTGTGCTCCACGAAGGCCTCAATGAGTTCCTGCCGCAGGCAAGCCAGTCGGTGCCGGTGCTGTCGAGGGAACCCCTGCTTCTGGCTCTCGCCGTTCAGTTCTTCTCCTTCCATGGGCAAGAAGTTGAGGTCGGGCGGGAAAGTGCGCAGAAGGTCCAGGATGTAGTGGCGCCCATCGTTGCCAATGATGCCTTTGCACTCCACCGAGGAGCAGAGTTCCACAGCGGCGTCCTTCTCATTCAGCACGGCGTGTTGCTGCACCTTCAGAGGTCGGCTGGTTTTCTCAAGCAGCTCCAGGTATTTGAGGTGGGACACTACCGTCTTTCCAAAGTCAATAGAACCATAGATGACACTCTGCTCCTGTTCACGTTCCAGAATGCCAGGAATGATGGACTGGGCTGTGACACGGTAGCCCCTATAGGGAGACAAAAGACGTCGTCAACATGAGACTAAGCACAAAAAACTGAGAGATGCAAAGGATCGACAAACAATTGGTAAGCCATCCATCCATTATCTACCGCTTTATCCTATATTAGGGTCACGCAGGGGTTCCCCATGCCCATCCAGGGGAAACAGTTTCGGGTGCTGGGCAGATACACCCAGGACAGGACACCAATCTATCGCTGGGCACACACTCACTCACACAGACACACTCTATATGGGGCAATTTGGAGAACTCAATTGACTTGATCCATGTTTTTGGACTGTGGGAGGAAACCGGAGAACCCGGAGGAAACCCATGCAGACACTGGGAGAACATGGAAACTCCACCCAGATTGGGATTCGAACCTGGAATACCAAGCTTTGAGAGGAGAACATGCCAACCACTAATCCACTGACAATTGGTAACCAATGAATACAAATGTGAATCTACAGTATATAGTAATGTAACTGATACAATAGACAGTGAGTAGCGAGCTTTATTTTAATGGAGGATGCTTAGGAAAGGCTTCTTTTATTGGTAATATGATCTTCCGATGGGTGGCACGGTGGCTTAGTGGTTAGCACATTCTCCTCTCAGCACTAGGGATTCCCAGTTCGAATCCCAATCTGGGTGGAGTTTCCATGTTCTCCCCGTGTCCACGTGGGTCTCCTCCGGGTTCTCCGGCTTCCTCCCACAGTCCAAAAACATGGATAAAGGTCAATTAAATTCTCCAACTCATACTCTGCAACTCCTATCCATCGGGGTTTGGAACTAGCACCTAGTGCAGCTCCAAAGGCTCTGATAATTTATTACATTCAATTTGATATGAATTTGAAGCACTCAGAGGCATGCATTATTGTCAATAATTTAAAAGCTGGACAAACGTCTCAGCCAATCGGATTTAAGGACGGAACTAACCGTTTTATAATCATATATGTTGCACATTTTAATAGTGCAGTGTTCTTAAAGCGGCATTACGAGATTCTAAACCCAAACCTCCAAATATTCCAAAGACAGGGCGTGGTAGCTCAATGTTAGGGTGTTGAGCTTTCTATACAAAGGTTGTGGATTCAAATCCCAGGTCCACTGAGGTTACCAGTGTGGGTTCTTTAGCAAGGACCTTAAACTTCATTTCTCCAGGGATGCTGTGGACAACCCTGCACTCGCTTCGTAAGCCGCTTTGGATAAAAGTGTCTACCAAATGTTAATGTAAACCTGAACCTTTAAAAATTAGAAGTGACCGTGGTATTGTTTGGTTTTAAAAGTAAGAAACTTTGTGAGAACCAAATCCTCCTTGAGTGGCCAGACAGCGTTAATAGTGTAGAAAGCTAAGATACAGGTTGTATACTTAAAAACCAAGCTTCAATTTAAAGAACAAGCCTGCTAAACCAAAAATGGAGAAACTGGTTACAATTTAAACCATTAAACTGGTTAAAGAACTAGAGCTTGGTGAGGCGTTAACAGCTGCACCACCATGCTGCTTATCTCTGGGACATAATTCCAACATCAATATTCATTAATTCATTCATTATCTCCCACTTTATCCTCTATAGTAGGGTCGCGGATGGGGGGGTTCCCCATGCCCATCCAGGGGAGAACATTTCGGGCGCTGGGCAGACACCCAGGACAGGGCACCAACCCATCGCTGGGCACACACCCAGGACAGGGCACCAACCCATCGCTGGGCACACACTCACACACTCTACATGGGGCAATTTGGAGAATTCAATCGACTTGATCCATGTTTTTGGACTGTGGGAGGACACCGGAGAACCCGGAGGAAACCCACGCAGACACGGGGAGGACATGGAAACTCCACTCAGATGGGGATTCGAACCGGGAATCCCTAGTGCTGAGAGGCGAACGTGCTGACCACTAAGCCAACGTGCCGCCCACAACATCAATATACAAAAGCATTCCGCCCCCCACATTTGTACCTGTAGTCCACAACGACTGTGCCCAGTGTATACAGCCCTTCTACATCCACAGCACCATACGCCCTCACTCCATTCAGGTCGTTGGTGGGGGCGGCATGGGCAGCAGCATCTCCGCCCAGCTCTTTGTAATGATCTCGTACATCGAAGCCAAGGCTGAAGAAGATGTTGTTCCAAATGAACATCTGCATACGGGTTTCCTCGCCAGGGTTGATGGCCATCACGTTGCCATCGATGACGGCCATGGCGCCACGTGTGGCTGCCGCTGCGAAGTCACTGTGTACCTGAAACATCACAAATCTGAGTTTGACTTCTGAGTCAGATTTATATTACATTATATTTAGTGGATGCTCTTATCCAACGCAACTTACAAATGAGAGAACAAGTCAGTAGTTCTTTATTTATTTAAGGGTTAACGCCATTTTGGACATTTGTGTCATTTAATGGCCGTTTCTGGTTTTTATTTCATTCTTATTCTTTTATTATTTATTTATTTATTTATTTAATGTTTAATGCCATTTTGGACAGGTTCGTAATTTAATGCCAGTATTTCATTCAGCTATATATTTATATACATTATCCATCCATTATCTTCCGCTTTATCCTTTACTAGGGTTGCGGGGGGGTTCCCCATGCCCATCCAGGGGAGAACTTTTTGGGCGCTGGGCAGATACACCCAGGACAGGGTGCCAATCTATCGCTGGGCGCACACACACTCACACAAACACACTATATTCAATGGCCCTAGATCCATGTTTTTGGATAAAAAAAATGTTTTATTATTATTTTCCATCCATTCATTATTTCCACTTTATCCTTATTAGGGTCGCGTGGGGGGGTTCCCCATGCCCATCCAGGGTAGAACATTTCAGGCGCTGGGCAAATACACCCAGGACAGGGCACCAATCTATCACTGGGCACATAAAAACTCTATATGGGGCAATTTGGAGAACTCAATTGACTTGATCCATGTTTTTGGACTGTGGGAGGAAACCGGAGAACCCGGAGGAAACCCACACGGACACGGGGAGAACATGGAAACTCCACCCAGATTGGGATTCGAACTGGGAATCTCTAGAGAGGAGAACATGCTAACCACTAAACCACCGCGTATTTAAATACCATATATTAAAGCTTATTATTTTACCTTATGCTTTAGCTGAATCTATATTTCCATTTTTATAATTGCTAAATAAGTTAGAACTGTTCTCGTGTTGTCTTGTGTAAATATTTCTTGGTTTTGGCATGTGGCTTCATGGTTTTAGGCATCTGGGTTTGTTGTCTTTGATTTCCAGCAGTCTAGCATGACGTGTTTAACTGTATTAGGTTTATGGCAGGTTTCACAGATGGGTGAAGGTTCTCCTTTAACTAGGTGTTGGTGGGTTTTCCTGGTGTAACCAATTCGAGAGCATGTATAAATGGTATGGTCAAGTCTTCATCCTTGGTGAACCTTTGGTTTATCTTTAATGTTTGGAGGTATTTTGTGAAGTTTGTTGGTCAGTAGTTAAGGAGCAACAAGCCACCTGGTATTCTCAAACCTGATCATTATCCAGTCTCAACTCAACATCTCACTTTAAAACTCATTTATCATTCCTCCATTAATTAAATGTACCTTGAAAATGGCTCTCTCTCGAAGCAAACGCTCGGGCAGGTTCTTACGAGATAGTTCTCTGGTGGTCTGGAGCTCTTCATTCCAGTCTCTGGTCTAAAAGATAATCACAAACAGAAAAACCTTAATTGCCGAGTGTGTCTCACACACGTATGAGACGGGGAAAAGCTGTTGGCATGTTTGATTGATCTGACTAAATATTCCAAAAGAAGTGGCTGGAGAGGTAATGACCAGGGTGAGAGGGTTCTGCTGTAGCCGCAGGGCTTTTATTCTTTTAATTTAGCCCATTAAACAAGATAAACAACCAAAATACACTGCATCAAAAAAAGAAACTAATCAAAAAACTCTTACAGTATATGAGTTCAAAGTTTGGACACGCCTCCTCTGTACCATTCGTCCACGTTCAGTTTCACGTCCTGTAAAGATGGACTTTGTAGTTCCACAATTCCAGACTGTAGTCCATCTGTTTGTGTTCTACAGTACATACTGTGTACGTCCCCTTTACTCTGTTCTAATGGTCAGAACTCCAATAGTAGCACCACAGAGCAGGGATTATTTGGTGGGTGCATTAGTCCTATCCCAGCAGTGTCACTGAGGTGGAGAAATGAAACTCCAGCAGCACTGCTGCACTAAAACCCCCTCACCACATCAGTGTCACTGCAGAACTGACAATAAACAATCCACCACCCAAATGATACCTGTCCTGACCAACAGAGACCCAACAGAAGACAAAAAAAAACCACAGAAAAACAGATGGTCTACAGTCTGTGATTGTAATTTGTATTCATGTAATTAAAATTGCAGCAAGAAGGCTGTGTCCAAACTTTTGACTGGATCGGAAAATACTAAATATAAAAAGTAAGTAGCAAGAAACGTGGTATTATGACTAATCTCATGCTGATCTCTGTTCCTCTACCTTTTTCTAGCAGTACTGTGACTGTGTAATTCATTGTGAGCTGAGCCACTAGCACAACAGGTTCTAGATCATTGGCATCTTCTACTATTGACCTTTTGTACTAGCATAAGAAAATATTTACTAGAGAAATTAAACTCTGCTGGAACTCCCTCTGGATGAAATCGTCCAGTGAACAAAAACATAACGGGAAAATGGTTTTAAACAGTTTTTATTAGTTTAGAAGGATTATGGCTGAATACACAGATATTGATGAATTTATCCATCTATCTAATGTTCTCTTTTAAGGTCGCGAGGGGGTTCCCCATGCCCACCCAGGGGAGAATGTTTTGGGCTCTGGGCAGATACACCCAGGACAGGGCGCCAATCTATCGCTGGGCACACACTCACTCACACAAACACACTCTATATGGGGCAATTTGGAGAACTCAATTGACTTGATCCATGTTTTTGGACTGTGGGAGGAAACCCACGCGGACACGGGGAGAACATGGAAACGCCACCCAGATTGGGATTCGAACCGGGAATCCCTAGAGCTGAGAGGAGAACATGCTAACCACTAAGCCACCGACAGCTGAACTACCAAAGAGCAATAAAAGAAGCAACAGCAGGAAAAGACCACCTGGTATTCGTTTTTACTGTGAGGATCAAGGCTCAATGGGGGGGGGGGGGGTTGTTGGTCAACGTTCGGAAGAGGGTCAACTGGTGTCATAATACACACTGATGTAGCCAAGCTGACGTAGATGGACTGAGTTAGCTGGATAAATGTTTTTTAGACAGTGGGAGGAAACCGGAGAACCCGGAGGAAACCCACGCGGACACGGGGAGAACATGGAAACTCCACCCAGATTGGGATTCGAACCGGGAATCCCTAGCGCTGAGAGGAGAACATGCTAACCACTAAGCCGCCTGAATTTATTCAAAGTTTTATAAAATCACAGTCCCAACTTCCTCAAGTTAAACATTAAGTCTCTCTTTCGTTTTAAAGGCTTATTGATTAGCTAAAGTGCTAGAGTTCGGATCGCACAGTGAACTGATCATGCAGAGGTTGTTCTTTGTTCTTTTGATGTTGATGAAAGCAAGATTATGCGAGTTTGCTTTAGGAACACTAATCCTCTCACTTCCAACTCGCAACTTCTAGGCCACGCAAGAGCCAGAGGGTCTGGCAAACATCACATCAGCCACTGGGCAAATACGAATAGAACAGAATCAAAGCTAAATATTATTCATTCATTCATTATCTCCCGCTTTATCCTATATTAGGATCGTGGGGAAGGGGGTTCCCCATCCCCATCCAGGGGAGAACATCTCGAGCGCTGGGCAGATAGACCCAGGACAGGGTGCCAATCCATCGCTGGGCACACACTTACTCACACAGACACACTCTATATGGGGCAATTTTTGAGAATTCAATTGACTTGATCCATGTTTTTGGACTGTGGGAGGAAACCGGAGAACCCGGAGGAAATCCACGCAGACACGGGGAGAACATGGAAACTCCACCCAGATGGGGATTCGAACCGGGAATCCCCAGCGCTGAGAGGAGAACATGCCAACCACTATGCCACTGTGCCGCCTCAAAGCTAAATATTAGATCTGTGTAAATGTTTGCGGTTACTTAAAACAGTCACACAGTACAAATTGACATTTTCAATTTGTGTGTTTTTTTTTTTTTTTTTTAGGCATTAACCCTTTAACGTCCTGCTCAACCGTTTGGTAGAGGTATGTATTTTGAAAACTGGGGGGTCTATTTAAAAAAAACAAAAAAAAAAAAAAACAATTGTTTTTATTAATGCCCCAAACATATAAAAAAAGACAAATAATTTTTCCTTTGCTTTTTTCTTGGTGAGGACATTAAAGGTTTAAGGCAGCAATCCAGGCTTATAACCCCGAGATAATCACCAGCCATGTGCTGCTTAACCCTCACTACATCATACGCCTGAGCAGTAGGTTCTGAGTAAACTCCCAGCAGGGAATGCTGCCTTATGTTTGCATGTTGTTAACGTGAACCTTGGAAGTGTAAGTCTAGAGAGATGGAAGGTCCCTGGTTCGATTCTTGGTCCCACCAAGTACTATGGCTGAAGTGCCCTTGGGTAAGGCACCTAAACCTAATTGACTGGGCACTGTTTACAGGGCTGCCCACCGCTCTGGGCACATGTTCCCACTTCAGATTATTAAAGATACGGTATAGGTTTCCTGGAGGTGTGGTCAGATCTTCATCCATGGCTCTGCTGAAGCACTGCTGCTACGACGATTACTGGATGGAATTGGGACATTAGTTGGACTGGTGGTCCTGCAGAACCCCCTTAATGGACTTACATATAGTTTTCCAGTTGTTGGAGTTTTTCCAATTGTTAAATACAGGTCACCTGATCATCACACAATCTGTACATGACTGTCCTACAATGTTGATGCAGCCCGGCCGCTCAAGGAGGATTGGTCCTCCCAAGGTTTCTTCCTTGAAATGACAACATAACAGAGTTTTTTCTTGCCAATGTCGCTTTGGCTTGCTCTTTGGGGGTTTAAAGGCTTTTAACTCTGTAAAGCTGCTTTGTGACAATATACTATACAGTAGTAAAAAGCCATCGATAAATAAATTACTTGAACCAGAATGTTGGAGAGTTGGAGATTGGAGAAAATTAAGAGAGGCAGAGGAGGGATAGGCTGTATATTGAGAGAATAATGTTGAAAACCATAGGGCATGGTAGCTCAGTGGTTAGGTCGTTGGTCTACCAATCTAAAGGTTGGGGGTTCAAATCCCAGGTCCACTGAAGTTACCAATGTGGGTCCTTGAGCAAGACCCTTAGCCCTCATTGCTCCAGGGATGTTGTGATGAACCCTGTGCTCACCTTGTAAGTCGCTTTGGATAAAAGCGTCCGATAAATGACCAAATGTAAATGTAAATGTAAAACCAAGTCATCAGGCAGGAAATTAAAGACAAAAGTTCTTTTGTTAAAGACAAAGTTCATGGATGTGGTGAGGGAGGACATGAAAGTGCTTGGGGTGATAGAAGGATACTCAGTACAGGGCGAGATAGAGATTAACAATCTGCTGTGGCGCCCTCTCATGGAAACCACCAAAAGAAAATGAACAATACGAATATTTGTGCATTGTGGGGCAAGTTACACTGATTACTGATGCTATTATATTTAATTATTACATAATTAAGTTCTGTGCATGTTCTCCATTTGCCTAGGTTCTCCTACAAACATAGCAGTCGGCTGGACTGCTCTTACAGGAGTGAATAAGAGCTTGACAATCTATTTAATCAAACCCATCAGATAGAAAACTTAGATTAATAAAGAAAACCATAATTCACATGACCTACCTGGCCGGGTATGTGCTCCTCGTATCCTAAACGGGAGGTGTAAGCATCCTCTGCCCGTACACAGTCCATAGAATGATCGATCTGCGGCGCGGTCCAGCTGTACACCTGAAACGGTGTGGCTATTCTCTCAAACGGATGTCTTTGGACTCTGCAGGTTGAGAAAAGAAACAATGGTGCATGTTTTGATGAGGAAATATTTAGTGAATGATTATGGGGTGGCGGCACGGTGGCTTAGTGTTTTGCATGTTCTCCTTCAGCACTAGGGATTCCCGGTTCGAATCCCCATCTGGGTGGAGTTTCCATGTTCTCCCCGTGTCCGCGTGGGTTTCCTCCGGGTTCTCCGGTTTCCTCCCACAGTCCAAAAACATGGATCAAGTCAATTGAATTCTCACAATTGGCCCATATAGAGTGTGTGAGTGTGTGCCCAGCGATGGATTGGCACCCTGTCCTGGGTGTATCTGCCCAGCGCCTGAAACATTCACCCCTGGATGGGCATGGGGAACCCCACCGCGACCCTAATAGCGGATAAAGCGGGAGATGATGAATGAATAAATGGTTATGGGGTGTGGCTTAAAGCGTGTAGTACAGTCAAGCAGAATTAAGCCTAAACATGTTCTTAAACACCCCACAATAATAATAAAGGAGGTGGTTAGCATGTTCTCCTCTCAGCGTTATGGATTCCATGTTCTCCCCGTGTCCGTGTGGGTTTCCTCCGGGTTCTCCGGTTTCCTCCCACAGTCCAAAAACATGGATCAAGGTCAATTGAGTTCTCCAAATTGCCCCATATAGAGTGTGTTTGTGTGAGTGTGTGCCCAGCGATAGATTGGCATCCTGTCCTGGGTGTATCTGCCCAGCGCCCGAAATGTTCTCCCCTGGATGGGCATGGGGAACCCCCCCTGCGACCCTAGTAGAGGATGAAGTGGAAGATAATGGATGGATAATAATAATAATAAAACTTTTTTTTTTTTTAGCTCGGACGTCAACTACATGGATCAGTCATGGCAGCCCTTAAGCTTCATAACTCTCTTATCTGAAAACAATGACCGGCGGTGTAGTGGTTAGCAGGTTCGCCTCTCAGCGTTGGGGGCTCCAGGTTGGTGTCCACATTGGTTTTCCCGGGTTCTTTGATTTATTCCCGCAGTCCAAAAACATGGATTCAAGGTGAATTGGCTTCCCAAAATTGCACCTATATAGTGTATGTGTGTCCAGGGATAGATTGGCACCCTGTTCTGGGTGTATCTGCCCAGCACGTTCTCCCCGGATGGGAATGGAACAACCCCATCACCCGCACCCCCCACCCCAGTACAGGATTAAACAGAACACAATGCCTTCATGACATCCCACATACATCCCTGACTCTTAACATAAAAACACCACCACCACCACCTCTGAACCACCCTATGTGCTAGGAAAGGTGATGGCGCTTACCTTTTCTTCTGTAATGACGTGAAGTTCTTCTTAAAGGCCGGGCTTATTTGGCTCAGCAGCTCTACCAGAGAGTGGCTCAGGAAGCTGGGATTGGCTGGTTTCGGGTTGAAATTGTAGGTGGTAGACCTGAAATAGCAAACATTACAATTACGCCACCTAGAAATATATAGCATTAAGTACCACGGACAGTGTAAATATAAAGGAATGAGTAGGAAGATATTATAAGAACATACAATTAGAATTTAAATAAAGCACAAAACTATTGAAAAGGGTCTGGCTGCACTCACTGGTTGAGGTAGAATCCGCGAGTGGAGGCAGTGATGCTAACGTGCCTCTCTTCTACAGTCACTACGTACAGGTACATAAGGTCTCCATGCATCTTTCTATTGCCAGGTGGAGGGTTCCAGCCACTCATGGTAAGGACTTTGAGGCACTGCAGTGGCTGTAGAATACAACAAAAGCTATAAAAATACAACAGTGCAAAAGGGGATGCATTATTGTAAACAATTCAAGGGAAAGGGGTGTTAGGGCCCATGCATAGAGGAGTCCCGTTATACCTTTTATTTGTGATTTATTATTGCTATAATAGTGTGTTTGTAACCATCATGATTCATAAATGTGTGTAGTAAAAACAAAATCATTAATAAACTGGTCTTCCACGACCTAATCTAGGGTGGATTTTAAAGTTAATGTTAATTGCTGAGGGCACGGTGGCTTAGCGGTTAGCATGTTCTCCTCTCAGCGCTAGGGGTTCCCAGTTTGAATCCCTATCTGGGTGGAGTTTCCATGTTCTCCCCGTGTCCATGTGGGTTTCCTCCCATGGGACAAGGTCAATTGAATTCTCCAAATTGCCCCATAGAGTGCGTGTGTGCGCCCAACGATAGATTGGCACCCTGTCCCGGGTGTATCTGCCCAGCGCCCAAAACGTTCTTCCATGTATGGGCATGTGGAACCATCCAACGACCCGAATAGAAGATACAGCGGAAGATAATGGATGGATGTTAATTGCTGAGTAACATGATACCATTTTTTGTAATATTTAAAAATAAAAAAAATAAATTAATAATAATAATAATAATAATAATAAAAATAAATAAATATATATATATATATATATATATATATATATATATATATATATATATATATATATATATATATATTATTAATTTATTTTTTATTTTTAAATATTACAAAAAACGGTTATCATGTTTTATTTATATATATATATATATATATATATATATATATATATATATATATATATATATATATATATATATAAATAAAAAACGCTATCTAGTGGCCATATTACAGAACACAATTTTATATATATATATATATATATAAAAAGTACACAAAAGGTTTAGTGTTCATCGGAAATCGGCTGACATATTAATCTGTATTTCCATTTATGGTACATGATTTAAAGTAATGTATTGTATATAACGCATTGATACGTATGTGAAGCGCACAGAGGTGTGCATTATTGTTAATGTCACGGATGGACAAATGGCTCAGCCAATCAGATTTATGGACTGGAACTAACCATTTTATAATACGGCCTGAATACTCCAAAACCTTTTTTTTTATTATTATTTTACACATTTTAATCAGTGACCCGAAAATAAACAGAAACCATGAACCTTGTTCTTCATGTAAAAGCATTACTGGACAGGATATCATCTAAAATTATATTCCAATTTAAAAATGCCTAATCAGTTTCTATTATTTGTTGATTTCACGTCTAAAAAGTTCAATGAAGGAAACTGAACTACAATCAGTCCAAAGCTGCTAAGGCAAAGATATCGGCAGTCGGCATTTACTGTCCGTCTTCCATTAAAAGTAATTTACGTTTTAAGATGAAGACGAAAGCAGCTTGTAAACAACAAATAAGCGGTGATGCGTACCTTCCCGTCTTTGTTTTGTGGTTGAAGGGGGACGAGAGGACGTTCTTTGCTACCTGGCAGGATATGTTCAGGAGGAGAGCAATCGATCTGCTCAAGTTCACTGCCCTTCTTTTTGCGCTTTCCACTATCTGTGCACAGAGGACCACAGAGCATTCAAAAAAAAAAAAAAAAAAAAAAAAAAAAAAAAACAGAGCAAATCAGGTTTATTGGTCACATGGTAGAGCCAGCAGTGAACTTCTTTCCTGACATCTCAACATAAAGTTAAAATTTGTTGGAAAGGATAAGAAAAATGGGGCACGGTGGCTTAGTGGTTAGCATGTCCTCCTCTTAGCACTAGGGATTCCCGGTTCGAATCCCCATCTGGGTGGAGTTTCCATGTTCTCCCCGTGTCCACGTGGGTTTCCTCCGGGTTCTCCGGTTTCCTCCCACAGTCCAAAAACATGGATCAAGTCAATTGAGTTCTCCAAAATGCCCCATATAGAGTGTGTCTGTGTGAGGGAGTGTGTGCCCAGTGATAGATTGGCGCCCTGTCCTGAGTCTATCTGCCCAGTACCTGAAACGTTCTACCCTGGATGGGCATGGGGAACCCCACCATGAACCTAATAGAGGATAAAGCGGAAGATAATGAATGAATGAATGAATGAATGAGGATTATGAAGAAAAATAGAATAAAAGACAAAATAAAATGAAATATGTACTTACACTGTGCAATTTAAATTAAAAAAGAAGAGAAACTGTACAATTATGGCACTGTAACAGATATAAACTAAAATGGTCTTAAGTAATAAGTTATGATCAAAGTGACTTGCGCATTTATGTGCAAGTAATGCAGTGCAGGGTTAAAAGTTAGAACCAGAGCCACCGGAAGAAAAGGAAAGGTTAATATAGATATAATAAATAAATAAAAATAATAAAATAAATAAATAAAAACACACCCACCTCCCAGATCTCCATCTGTGAAGATGCTGAGAAAGGACATGGAGCTGCAGTCCACCCCATTGTAAGCATCAGAGGTATCCAGACTCTTTAAAAGGTCTCGGATATGACGGACGTGAATGCGCGCCTCACGCACTGTGTACGGCTCTGTGGAGAGGACAGAGGAGAAAGGTTTGCATCTCGGCCTTTACAGAGAATTACACTAAAACTGCAGCACTTAAACACGAAGACAAGTGCTTTAGAATGCCAAATTTGTGTGCTTCGTGCCTCCAAGAGTTATGGTGGGGTGGTGCAGCGGGTGGACAACAGCCGAGCGACAAGGTCAAATCAAATTAATGTTTATTCGTCACATGTGTAGATATACATGGAATAAGTTTAATAATAATACAATAATATTCATTCATTCATTCATTATCTCCTGCTTTATCCTCTATTAGGGTCGCGGTGGGGTTCCCCATGCCCATCCAGGGGAGAACGTCTCGGGTGCTGGGCAGATAGACACAGGACAGGGCGCCAATCTATCGCTGGGCACACTCTCACTCACACAGACACACTCTATATGGGGCAATTTTGAGAATTCAATTGACTTGATCCATGTTTTTGGACTGTGGGAGGAAACCGGAGAACCCAGAGGAAACCCATGCCGACACGGGGAGAACATGGAAACTCCACCCAGATTGGGGTTCGAACCAGCAATCCCCTAGTGCTGAGAGGAGAACGTTCTAACCACTAAACCACCATGCCGCCATAATAGAATAATATTAACAATACAGTGCAGCACAGTGACTTAGTGGTTAGAACGTTCTCCTCTCAGCACTAGGGATTGCTGGTTCGAACCCCAATCTGGGTGGAGTTTCCATGTTCTCCCCGTGTCCACGTTGTTTTCCTCCGGGTTCTCCGGTTTCCTCCCACAGTCCAAAAACATGGATCAAGGTCAATTGAATTCTCCAAATTGCCCCATATAGAGTGTGTGAGTCTGTGTGAGCGAGTGTGTGCCCACTGATAGATCGGCCATCTTGGGTGTATCTGCCCAGAGCCTGAAACGTTCTCTTCTAGATGGGCATGGGGAACCCCCCCCCTCCCCGTGACCCTAGTAGATCATAAAGCAGAAGATGAAATGGATGGAAGGAAGGCACTGATATATATATATATATATATATATATATATATATATATATATATATATATATATATATATATATATATATATATATATATACATACATACACAAACAAGTCCTGGTACACACACACAAGTCTGAATAACCATAGGGAAGAAGCTCATCCACTGTGTTCACCTTCAGAGAGCGAAAACACACTCCTGACAGTAATAGAGTTAATTGTTTGTTGTTAAGATGCCGGTGGTCCTTCCCAATGCTTTTTGGCTTTGGACCAGCACCGCTTTCTGTAGATCATCTGGAGATCTGGAAGCCCTACTCGGACGGTGTGGTGACCACCTACCCAGTGAGTGATTGTGCTGGGGTTAACAGGTTCTTAGAACACCTGCATGGGTTTCCTCCATTGGGTTAATTAATGAGACATCATCCATCATCCATTTGGTGGTGTATCAGTGCCCTCATGGTGCCACACCAGATAACACGAGCCAAGGAAGGACTTACAGATGCCACTTAAAGGATATTTGACTGGGCTTCTCAGGAACTGTACCTGGAGTTCTCTTGCCATGACAGCAGAGCTAACCCCTGCACCATCATGCCTCACCAAAATACATGCCTCATTATATAAAGGAACCAGCTCAACTGAGCTCCATGAGGTTAAAACCATCCCGAAGCATGACACATTACCTTCCACGACTTTGAGAACAGACCCCTCTTGAAGTCCCTCGATGGACTTCAGCTCGGCAAAGTTCTCCAGCACACTGCCGTCGAGCTGCAGAGAGAAGCATGTGCGGTGGCAGGTGTCCTCACGGTCCATCAACACTTGGTGGATCTCCTGGACCATTTCTTGAGGAGATACCTGTACAAAGGATAAAGGTTCTAAAGGATTCATAATGAACATGAGTGTACCGATGGCTACAGATCGAGACTGACTGACCTGCAGGTCGAAGGGCTCGATGCCCGGCGCCTGAATTTTCACAGTGAAACCCGTGTCCTGAATAACAATGACTTCCTGTTCGGCATCATCGCCCGTGTCTGCATCGGCGCTGCCATCCTGCTTGGACTCGGTCTGGTCATGTCCACTCTCTCCATTCATAACTGCTGTAGCTGCACTGTGACCTGTAACCCACAAAGAAAAGAAATAAGAGTCGGGAGTGATTCAGCGGCAGGTTTGTTGTTGCATTTCAGTGTTAAATTAATAAAGCAGTCATCTGAACTGCAGAATGATGACAATAAGCAGATATTACAAGCACACGCATGTCACCTACATATCAGACTCTTTATTTAAAGTAATATGAACACCTTGGCGGCACGGTGGCTTAGTGGTTAGCACGTTCGCCTCTCAGCGCTAGGGATTCCCAGTTCGAATCCCCACCTGGGTGGAGTTTGTTCTCCCCGTGTCTGCGTGGGTTTCCTCCGGGTTCTCCGGTTTCCTCCCACAGTCCAAAAACATGGATCAAGTCAATTGAATTCTCAAAATTGTCCCATATAGAGTGTGTCTGTGTGAGTGAGTGTGTGCCCAGTGATAGATTGGCGCCCTGTCCTGGGTCCATCTGCCCAGCGCCTGAGATGTTCTCCCCTGGATGGGTATGGGGAACCCCACCGCGACCCTAATAGAGGATAAAGCGGGAGATAATGAATGATTGAATGAATGAATAAACACCTTATAAACAGTTTAGTGTTTAGGGACATGCTCAAGAGTCCAACAGTGGCAGATGATTGTGAATAAAAAAAAAATAATAATAAAAAAAAATATATATATGTTTTTTTTTTTTTAATGGTAGTCTCATATAAAGACATTCAAAAAAAAATTTTAAAAAATAAATCAAAACGTCACACTTCACACTTTTTTATTTGTGGGTGGCACGGTGGCTTAGTGGTTAGCATGTTCTCCTCTCAGCACTAGGGATTACCGGTTTGAATCCCCATCTGGGTGGAGTTTCCATGTTCTCCCCGTGTCCGCATGGGCTTCCTCCCACAGTCCAAAAACATGGATCAAGGTCAATTGAGTTCTCCAAATTGCCCCATATAGAGTGTGTGTGCGAGTGAGTGTGTGCCCAGCGATAGATTGGCGCCCTGTCCTGGGTGTTTCTGCCCAGCGCCCAAAACGTCTCCCCGTGACCCTAGTAGAGGATAAAGCGGAAGATAATGGATGGATAGTTTAGCTACTATTTTATAGTAATTAGTAATTATTTTTATTCTATCAATTTATATACATACATAAATATCGGAACGACAGCCCAAAATACCAAGATATCAGGTTTTTGGAACAAAACATTTACATATAGGTATCCAGCTAACTCAGCTTGGCTACATCAGTGTGAATTACGACACCAGTTGACACTCTCCCGAACGTTGAACACCCCCCCCCCCCACTGAGCCTTGATCCTCACAGTAAAAACAAATACCAGGTGGTCTTTTCCTGCTGTTGCTTCTTTTATTGCTCTTTGGTAGATCAGCTGTCAGTGGCTTAGTAATTAACACGTTCTTCTCTCAGCACTAGGGATTCCCGGTTCGAATCCCAATCTGGGTGGAGTTTCCATGTTCTCCCCGTGTCCGCGTGGGTTTCCTCCGGGTTCTCCGATTTCCTCCCACCGTCCAAAAACATGGATCAAGTTCAATTGAATTCCCCAAATTGCCCCATATAGAGTGTGTTTGTGTGAGTGAGTACAAGTCCTGGGTGTATCTGCCCAGCGCCCGAGACGCTCTCCTCTTGACGGGCATGGGGAACCCCACCGCGACCCTAATAGAGGATAAAGCGGAAGATAGATAGTTCAGCTGTACTAAAGAAAGCACAATCTAAATAAATTAACTTGACAACCTGCAATCCATGTTCTCCCCGTGTCCACGTGGGTTTCCTCCGGGTTCTCCGGTTTTCTCCCACAACCCAAAAACATGCATCAAGTCAATTGAGTTCTCCAAATTGCCCCATATAGAGTGTGTTTGTGAGTGAGTGCCCAGTGATAGGTTGGCGCCCTGTCCTGGGTGCATCTGCCCAGCGCCCGAAACGTTCTCCCCTGGATGGGCATGGGG
This sequence comes from Corydoras sp. C115, assembly GCA_019802505.1. Lineage (NCBI taxonomy): Eukaryota > Metazoa > Chordata > Actinopteri > Siluriformes > Callichthyidae > Corydoras > Corydoras sp. C115. Next base: position 2,469,479 of record JAFMOC010000058.1, on the reverse strand, counting down.
AACCACACCGCGACACTAATAGAGGATAAAGTGGAAGATAATGAATTAATGAATGAACCTGCAACCAGAAGCTAATAATCCATTAATTTGCCCAAATTTGATGAATGTTGCACACGATTCATTTAACTCCTGATCAGAATTTAGACCTTGAGGCCACACTGATGTTTGTCAGGTTTCTCACCACCAACTGAGCCACAGCTGTTTGTGCTAAAACTGAGCCAGGACAAGCGAAGGCTCGCTGCTCACTTCGACAACTGCAGCCTGCCCTTGAATGCCTACTTGGTAAACAGCCAAGATGTCAAGGCAACAGAAACAAAAAAGACAGGCGTCACTGGTGCAGATGTTCTGAGAGAGTAAATCCAGCAGGAATTCGAAGAATAAATAAATGTAAGAGGAGTTAAAATTACAGAACAACCATGGGAGGAAGTATACCACCATGCAGAAACTTAAAATTACCAAAAATACCAAATTAAAAATAACTGACATCTTAATTAATGCCTTTGGCTACATTAACTTCTTTTATCACCATAATGGAACTTATAGTGGACGACGATGGAGGTTTCAGCGATCTAATTCCTCTCTCTCATATGTTTTTTTTTTTAATCATTTCCTTTTTCAACGTGATTGTGTTACGGCTATTTTTTTTTTTTGATGGGCTGTTGGACAAGAAAACATTTTTGGTCCTCGTGGTAACCTCACTTTTACTTGGTCAGGGAAACCTAAAAGGGGACAATACATTTGGTCATTTTGCAGACGCTTTTATCCAAAGCGACTCACAAATATCCCAACTTGATGGTTGGGGTCGGAGCACAAGGTTGATGCAGCCCCCCTGGAGCAATGAGGGTTGAAGGTCTTGCTAAAGGACCCACATTGGTAACTTTAGTGGCTCTGGGATTTGAACCCCCAACCTTCAGATTGATAGTCCAGCACCCTAACGACTCAGCTACCACACCCCTACAATGGCAGAGACAATGATATTTGTGTTATGTTTATAATTCATTTGATCAGAAAATAACCAGGTTATAAGCTTAACACCCAGTCACAGGGCGGCACGGTGGCTTAGTGGTTAGGACGTTCACCTCTCAGCAATCGTTCGAATCCCAATGTGGGTGGACTTTCCATGTTCTCCCCGTATCCACTTGGGTTTCCTCCGGGTTCTCCGGATTCCTCCCACAGTCCAAAAAACATGGATGAAGGTCAAATGAATTCTCCAAATTGCCCCATATAGAGTGTGTTTGTGTGAATGAGTGTGTGCCCAGCGATAGATTGGAACCCTGTCCAGGGTGTATCTGCCCAGTGCCTGAAACGTTCTCCCCTGGATGTGCATGGGGAACCCCACCCCCCACGACCCTAATAGAGGATAAAGCGGAAGATAATGGATGGATAACCAGTCACACAAATCAAAAAGCTATGGAGAATTCACATTTGCATCACCTCCATATTATCTCATAACGGCTTATCCTTAATTTATTCATCCATCCATCCATTATCTTCCACTTTATCCTCTATTAGGGTTGCTGGGGGTTCTCCATGCCCATCCAGGGGAGAACATTTCGGGCGCTGGGCAGAAACACCCAGGACAAGGCGCCAATCTATCGCTGGGCACACACTCACACAGACACACTATATGGGGCAATTTGGAGAACTCAATTGACTTGATCCATGTTTTTGGACTGTGGGAGGAAACCGGAGAACCTGGAGGAAACCCATGCAGACACGGAGAGAACATGGAAACTCCACCCAGATTGGGATTGGAACCGGGATTCCCTAGTGCTGAGAGGAGAACGTTCACCACTGCAAAATGGTGGAACGATCTTCCCAACTCTGTCCGTAAGGCAGAGTCACTAAACAGTTTTAAGAAACTACTTAAGACGCATCTCTTTAACAAATACCTGTTGTAGAAAAAATTAAAAATAAATAAAAATAAATAAATAACAATCAGGTTTGACGAATTTACAGTGTAGTTGGTTTTCTCCATGGCTTCTGACTTGTGGTGTTCTCATTTGTAAGTCGCTTTGGATAAAAGCGTCTGCTAAATGACTAAATGTAGGAGAACGTGCTAACCACTAAGCCACCGTGCCGCCCCATCCTTAATTTATTTTATTTTATTTTAATAATAAAAAAACATGAATCTTTAGAAAAGATTTTTTCACCTGTGAACAGTGTGCCTCCAGCATTATCGGGCCGGTTCTGCAAATTGCAAAATAAATCTGTCTGGCAGGAACAACGGAGCAAAGTTTGTGTTGGGCAAATTCACCTATATATTGCACAAGCAAGCTCTTCAGCCCTTTCACAGCGGCCCTGCTGAAACTCAATCGTCTTGATTTTGCTCTCCTGCTGAACAATACGGTTTTGTATTGCGCAGCATTAAGTGAAAACTGTACAGATTTTAAACAGGACTCCAGTTTCCTCGTTTTTCTTTGCTCTGTACGTTAAGCCTCTTTTCAGGACATCAGAACTCGAACCTTCGCCGATGAGCAGATCTCTGTAGCAATATCAGGCTTCCTGTCCTGAGCAACACATTCGGTTCTTCTGCAGTCAGCAGCTCAGTGAATCATTAGGAAATGGAAGCGAGTAACAAACAGACTTCGCATGTCAAACTCATATCACGCGATCTGCTACTCTCCTGTCAGCAGGTCAAAGAAAAGGGTCTCGGACGGTCAACAAAACCAAAATATATTCTGGATGGGGGGCGGCGGGGCGGCTTGGTGGCTTAGTGGTTAGTACGTTCGCCTCTCAGCACTAGGGATTCCCGGTTCGAATCCCCATCTGGGTGGAGTTTCCATGTTCTCCCTGTGTCCGCGGGGGTTTGATCAGGGTTCTCCGGTTTCCTCCCACAGTCCAAAAACATGGATCAAGTCAATTGAGTTCTCCAAAATTGCCTCATTAGGGATTCCCGGTTCGAATCTCCATCTAGGTGGAGTTTCCATGTTCTCCCCGTGTCCGCGTGGGTTTCCTCCGGGTTCTCCGGTTTCCTCCCACAGTCCAAAAACATGGACCAAGTCAATTAAACTCTCCAAATTGCCCCATATAGAGTGTGTCTGTGTGAGTGAGTGTGTGCCCAGCGATGGATTGGCGCCCTGTCCTGGGTGTATCTGCCCAGCGCCCGAAACATTCTCCCCTGGATGGGCATGGGGAACCCCACCGCGACCCTAATAGAGGATAAAGCATAAAGCGGGAGATAATGAATGAATGAAATTGCCCCATATAGAGTGTGTCTGTGTGAGTGAGTGTGTGCCCAGTGATAGATTGGCGTCCTGTCCTGGGTGTATCTGCCCAGCGCCCGAAACGTTCTCCCCTGGATGGGCATGGGGAACCCCCCCACCACGACCCTAATATAGGATAAAGCGGAAGATAATGGATGGATGGATATTCTGGATGGTAGATGAAAAATACAATTCTTTATTCAAATTGCTCTCCTGTTCGGGTCCCTGAACCGTTCCATGGCAACAGTTACACATTGAAAGTCTTTGGATCCAAATGACTTACTCTCATCTCGGGCAAAGACGGTTAAACATTTCTGAGACAAAGACTTTCAGAATATTTTGTAAAGCTGAATAACACTCTTCTTTTGAGGTGTCAGCTCTTTATTCATGGCTGATGATGATGATTTACAGGATGAAACCTGGGTTTCTCTTGGACTGGCGCTCCTGCAGAATGCCCTCAATGGACTTATATAGTTTTTTCAATTGTTTTAGCTTTTTTTTAATTGTTAAATACAGACACGTGGCGGCACGGTGGCTTAGTGGTTAGCATGTTCTCCTCTCTGCACTAGGGATTCCCGGTTCAAATCTCAATCTGGGTGGAGTTTCCATGTTCTCCCCGTGTCAGCGTGGGTTTCTTCCGGGTTCTCCGGTTTCCTCCCACAGTCCAAAAACATGGATCAAGTCAATTGAGTTCTCCAAATTATACACTCACACATACACGCATATAGAGGGTGTATGTGTGAGTGAGTTTGTGCCCAGTGAAAGATTGGCACCCTGTCATGGGTGTATCTGCCCAGCGCCTGAAACGTTCTCCCCTGGCCGGGCATGGGGAACCCCTCCCCAGTTTTTCTTGCCACTGTCTTTTCGGCTTGCTCTTTGGAGGGTTTCAGGCTTATAACACTATATATAACTATTACAACTGGAACAAACTCCTACCTTCACCAAACACCAATACTCTACAAACGCACTAACATAGCGCAAACTTTAAGCTTTAGAATGACAACTTGGCTGGAAATAAACACGCATGGTTTCTGTCCTGTGGCTGGCAGACTTCATCAGGTGACGGACAGTCTTGTCAGTGAACTGATCTCGCACGCAAACGAACTCTTGAACCAGAGGAATGCAGATGTTAGGACAAACATTTAAAGAGCCTTAAGAGAAGATCAGACTTTATCCTGCAGCCAGACAGACTCCCCACCAAGCAGCCTGATCTGAGGTCAAATCGAGGGTGACCAGATGTCCCGCTTTGTGTGGGACAGTCCCACAATTTCGT